>BMAC01001528.1:54382-78543 GCA_014905375.1 Phtheirospermum japonicum
TGGAAACGGTTAGGGAAAATGGTGGTTTGTTCGTGGTTTTTCGGCAAGGGGGCTGTGGTGGAAGCTGTGACTCCGGTGGTGGTTGTGTTCGTGGGTTTTCCGGCGATTGTGGTGGTGATAATTGTTGTGCTAGAAAATTGGCAGACGGTTTGTGGGAAAATACGGGCCTCTGCTTGGGGAAACTTTAGAAACACAAAAGAATAATATAAGCATTTCCTTACCTATTGTCATGTGTGGTGGCTTACTGTTTGTTGTTGCTTGTTGTGTACAGAAAAAAAAAATTGAATGAATGTTGGTTGTGGCCGTAAGGTTCAAAAGGTGGGTTTAGCTTAGTTGTTTGTGGCTGAAACATGAAGTGTGGGGATAAGGTTGGGTTTCCTTTATATACTCTTATATATGGAAGGTTAGGGTTAGATTTTGGTGGGTTTGGGCCAAGTTTATGACATTGGGCCTTGAAGTTCAAAACCGAAAATGATTAAAAACGACCCAATGGATTAATCGAATGATTCCGTAGACGACTCGATAATAATTTAAATAAATAATTGAATAACTAAATACTAAACAATTATAATAATTTCTTAAAAGTCGAGAATTATAATTTAAGTAAATAAATAAATAAATTACTAAATAATTATAATAGTTTCTTAAAAGTTTTTAATATAAATTTTATTTGAAAACGAACTATAAATTCGTTTAAATAGAATTCTTAGATTATTTAAAACTAAAATAGGAATTCGTTTATGGCGACGAGTTTGGGACTAAGATCATATTTCTAATGCACGATGATAAATAAAAATAAAAATATGAAAATATGAAATTGATGCACGGGTGTTACAAGAGCTGGACGGCACAGCAATCCCCCGTGCCTGGAATATTGTTAATCTGCGAAAATCTTATACATAATTGTAATCTTTAACGTTTGTTTATTTATGCAATGACAACTGCAGAATTATCTTCGTCAGATTACTAATGTGTTTACCATCAAGGCAGAATTGACCAAAGGCAGATGCCCATAATATCGGTAGATCTGCCTGTCGGCTTGAGTTAACATTTGTTGAAAATGGATTCCTATAATTTTTCTGACCAGATTACCGGTAAAATCATTACGCCAGAATGGGTCCCAGAAGTCATCATTAGCAAAGTGTTACCTTTTATTTCAGATTGTTAATTGGAAAGACGCTTACAAAGAGAGAATACGGAAATATAAGGCGATATTTTCGAAGAAAATTGCATTGATAATCGCAAGATACAAATTACGAACGTAGGAAAATAGCAGAATAAAAATTAAGCCTTAAGATGGAGGTACGGAGGAAAGAAGTCGACGGAGTTCCTGGATCCTTTCCTCATTTTCCAGAAGGCGGACACGAAATCGCTCTTGTATGTCCACGGCGATGTCCCAGTTGGTGTACAAGTTAGAATTCTCCTCTTCTGGTTCACGAATGCATCGCTGAAGTCGATGCCGTTCATGATGATATTTCAGTTTTCTCTCAGTTAGTTTTTCCACGTGATCCTGCAACTGGAAAATTTCTGCCCGAAGCTGATCCCTTTCACGGAGCAATCGGCTATGCTCCTTGGCGGGAACATGGTTGGAAGAAAAGGATGATGCCATTATAAGGGGACAATAAATGAAGGAATAGGTGCTAGTATATATAGGAAAGAAAAGGGCGGGAAGTTAAATTAAGTTGGCGCGCAAAAAGCTCAGATGGGTGATTTCCATGATTTGCAAAACCCTAAAATCTTGGCCTGAAGGCCAAAGACGACATGTTCAGCCAGACCTGGCTAAGCAAATGCTTTAAAATTTTGCCCGACCTGATTGTCGTTTAAGCCAGGATTGGCTAAGGATGGATGTCCTAAAACTTTGCCCGACCTGATTGTCGGTTAAGCCAGGATTGGCTAAGGACGGATTTCCTAAAACTTTGCCCAACCTGATTATCGGTTAAGCCAGGACTGGCTAAGGACGGATGTCCTAAAATTTTGGCCGACCTGATTGTCAATTAAGCCAGGATTGGCTAAGGACGGATGTCCTAAACTTTGCCCGACCTGATTGTCAGTTAAGCTAGGACTGGCTAAGGATGGATGTCCTAAAATTTTGCCTGACCTGATTGTCGGTTAAGCCAGGATTGGATAAGGACGAATGTCCTAAAACTTTGCTCGACCTGATTGTCGGTTAAGCCAGGACTGGCTAAGGACGGATGTCCTAAAATTTTGCCCGACCTAATTGTCGGTTAAGCTAGGATTGGCTAAGGGCGGATGCCCTCGATTTGGCTTGACCTAAGTGTTAGTTTAAGCCAGGATTGGCTATGGGCGGATGCCCTCGATTTTTGCCTGACCTGGTTATCAGTTTAAGCCAGAGTTATTAGGGTAGCAGCCCCTGTGCAATCCTACTTGTTTAGGACAATTGAAAACGATCAGGAGCAAGACCTAATAAGGATGAAAAGAGGTATGTCTTATGATCTTGGAAGGGCTGGCACTTCAGAAACACGATTTATGTAAGATAGAGTTGAGCGAGAAATAATTTTTGTCATATTTTTGGCAAATAAAATTATCTACGCCAAAGCGGATGGCAGTCGCAAAATATTACTTTTCTTGATCAAGAAAACAGAAGCTCAAAATTTATAATTTTATTCACTAAATTCTGGAAAGATTACAACAAACAAGTGACACACCTTCCAAGAAGGTTAGTGAATTTCATTAACAGAATGCAGGAAACAGAAAAGATAAAAGCAGGGGCTCATCCCTGAGAAGATCTCCGATCGGCAGCCAGAGCTCGGCGAACTCGCCATAGCTCACGCTCGGTCTCGTGATAACGCTGACGGTATTTGTCAGCGCGTTCAGACAAAGCATGGACCTCGCCGGCAGTGATGGTCAGCCGGCCCACTGATTCTGCCAAATCAGCCTTCTCCTCCTGCAACTGGCAGTTCAGTTGGCGGAGCTCAGCCCATTCCCGTTTGTAATGGCGCTTTTTCTGCCTCTTTTTCTCTAGCAGGCGGTGGAAATAGATGATTTTCTCTCGGAGCAAAGCCAACTTATCTGAGAGTTTGAAATTCTCAACTACTAGGGAAACATTTTCTCTTTTCACAAGGTCTAGTTCTTGGAGAAGAGGAGAAGACGACATTGCAAACGATTGGAAATAGATAAAGGCATACATGCATATTTAAAGAAATCAGAGGCACGTGATAGAGAATCAAAAAGTACTAGGTTTTCCATGAATTCGGGAAACCCTAGAAGTTCAAAAGTCACTATGGGACAAAAAAGCATCTGGCATTAAAAACATTTTGGGGCATAGAATTCAAAAATACATGAAAATCGACAAACCCGCCACACAGGCATCCTACAGGTCTGTCTTTGAAAAAAAAGAGAGAGGGGGGCCTAAGTGTCCACTTCCATGTCCGCGTTTAGCTCTGCCCTCAGTTGGTCCACGACGCCCTCGGATAACCCTCTCGGAGAGGTCCCACCTGGTAACTCACCCAGACCTGCAAAGGTTGGGGAGGGAGAAGAGGTAGGCATGATCACAACTAGAGTCAGGTCTGGCTGAGGCACACAGGTCTCAGAAGGATGAAGAATATAATGGACATGCTCGGAAAATTCCACGGGCCCAACCGTGTCAAGGCGGTCCAGGGCAGGATCGTAGGAGAAGGAGGTCGGCTCGGGCGCAGTTTTCAGGACAAGGCTCTGATCAAAGGCGACATCTGGGTTAGCCTGGGCCCACTTGGCTTGCTCGTCCAGAGCAAAATGATAGTAGGCCACCGCCTCAGGAAAGAGCAAGGCGTACAGAGCTTTGGATCCAAGGAAAGCTTTTTCCGTCTCTTCCCGGGCAGTCTGGACTAAGCTAAGCCCTCTCTCAGAATTCGAAAACTCTGCCTCCTATTCTTTCTTTGCTTTAGCTAAAGCCTCATCCGCCAGGCTCCTTGTCTCCGCTATGGCCTCGTCTCTGGCCTCAGATCGGGCTACTTCAAGCATTTTCTTTTGAGCTTTCTTCATCTCATCCATCTCTTCTCTCACCTTCTTGGTCTCCTTGACCTTCTCCTTGGCCAGGGCTCGGAAGCCCAGCATCTTCTCATTAAGGGTCTTGACCTCCTTAGCAAGATTGGGCTGGGCCAAAGACCTGGTTGCCCTGATATCCATAAGAGCTCTCTTGGCTTTAGCCTGGATGTAAGAAGATAAGATTTAAAAAAAAAAGGAGAAGAAGAATAGAGGAAAAGAGTTAGAGACTTACCCGAGCTTCGTCCTGGCACCAGGACTCTAGCAACTCTCGGTCGCTCAGCTGTTCCAGAATGCGCATATCCTCGGGGGTGCATTGCTCGCTTACGTGGCAGACGGCCACATCACCTGAGCAGTTCAGGACGTGGGCCCTCATTTATTATCAGAAGAGCCCAGGCATTTTACAGCTCCACCTCAATCTTCTTGAGGGGGAGGGGTTGATAGGGCATGATTAGAAAGACCCGGATTGAGGTAGACTGGGGGTTAACAATATAAGAAAGGGTGGCTCGCACACGAGAAACCTGATTTGACTTTTCCCTTGGGTCAGAGCTGGATGATCTGATATCCAGAGCAGGAGTATTCCCTTGACAGGAGTTCTTGGTGGTAGTGCCGGAAGAACAGGTTTAATACAGATCTGACTCCTTGATTGGAGAGTGACAAGGGGGACCACTTGTCAGAGACTGTTGTCCCAATGACCCACGATTTGCGGTCAGTACCTCCGAGATCCCGGAAAGGAGGTCCCGCCAAGAAAGACAATAAACCGCCTAGTGCTGAAGCCGAGTAAGAAATAGTTAGGCAGACCCGGAAACCTTAAGAACAAGGAAAGAGCTGAATTAAGCAGGTCTGGTCACCTGCCTACATAGAAGAGACAAGTGGGACCACTTGTCAGAATTTGTTGCGTAACGGCCCATGATTTGCGGCCTTTGCTTCCAAGATCCTGGAAAGGGGTCCCCACTAGGAAAGCTATAAATATCTCAGCCCCAAGGCTGAGAGAGGTATGTCATTCTCTTAAGCATTCTTGCTGTCTTTCTGGAAAAATACCTCAAACGCTTACTGACTTAAGCATCATAGAGGTTTCCACTGAAAAACCACCGGTGGTCCTTTCTAACTCTTGTTTGTGGTGCAGATCAGGAAGGTGTTCGAGATTCTAGGTGTTCTCGACGTTGTTCACTTTTTAGGTTGAAACAAATGAATAGATGATAAAACACTTACTTGCAAGCCCTTATTTAAGCTGAGTTGATTTATTTGTTTGTTTTTTAAAGTTGTTTTTCACTTCTTTTTAGTTTCAAGAACTTCTATCTATTCTTGACAAAAAATTAGGGGCATTTTTTGACACTTAACTTTTATATATAATCAGTTGAAGTACATTACTGAGCAGGATTAATCCAACATTGGAGGAGTTTTTATCTACTAAAGTAAACATACGATTGTAGTTTAATCGTAAACCTTATCAACTACTCTATCAAAAACCCTATCTGACTTTAATTAATCTCATACTCGATGGTAATGAAGCTTTAAAGCATGATCCACTGATCAATAACGCTTTTTAGGCTTTGAAAGCTGCGGGCCACATCTGTCTGCTGTCAAACTTCGATTCACAAGAGGACATAGCTTACCCAAATGATCCGAGAGCCATTATTAAAGTCGATGATGACTTGAAATTGTTATTTCGGAGAATTGAGCTCCCGCGCGATATGCTCGACATTGAGAGGGATCTTTAGAAGAATGGTATGAGACCCGCTACAAACACGGCTAAGAGGCGGGCCCTGGCACAGGTTGATGGCATTCCTCAAAAGCCTAAGACCAAGAAGAAGAAGCATGAGATCAGCAAGAGGATGAAGCTTACTAATGCTCATCTTCCGGAACTCTTCCAGCACCTCAAACCCAGTTCGTCTTGAATTTCCAATCAGTATAATTTTCGATATCCTCGTGATTGAATTTGAACCTGTGCTGCTGGTATGAACTCTGTCCTGCTGTTCATTAATATTTATAATAATTATATTCTTGTTGAAACTGATCTTTTGAAAACTTAATTCTGTAACTATTTTGAAATTTGAGGACGTTTCAGCAACCTCAGTGAAATTAATATGTATATATTAACATTAGAAGTTTTCATTTAATTACACTGCTTGATGTGTTTATTTTTTTCATTCATGTAGAGAAATATAATGGTTGCTTTCACATGCGATTGTTTGGTTTGAAAGTATGTGTTTTCTCGTATGATCGAGTCTGAATCTTCAATGAAAAATTAATACGCCTATCTATTTTTGTATGTTACAATCAGTTGGAAGTTATACAAAACCAAATCATGCGGATAGTCCAATTAAAGGGTGAACTTTTATACTAATTGAAATTAAGTTGTGCAGACACTTGCTAATGGTTGTTCCTTGAATTGCTTTTGCAGTGCAACTGCCTCCATTAGTCAAACTGCCAAAGTTATTCTCTGGTTTCATTCTTTAGTTTTGTTGTTATTTTGAATCCACAAAGAGGATTGTATCTTGGTTTAAAAAAATAATTTAATTTAATTTCTTTTTATACTGCCATGCATGCAGACCAACAAACCAAGATCTTTCTTCCGTTAGTATCAAATGCTATAATGCTTGCTGCGGCTCTTGGTTTCATTGTTTTATTGAAGCTGTTGCACTTTCAACGGGCTCCAGTTTTTTTACGATTTAGAAAATCTTTTCTGATGCTGGTATTAAAAATTCATCTAAAAATTGAGTTTTTACTTGAGCTAGGTTTTGATCATTATGTTTTTAATTGTTGTTTCTATGTTAGTCGATAAACTATCAAATTATAGTTCTGGTGAATGTATTTCATTCATTAGTGATTTACTAGTTGAATTGAAATCCCAACTGTCGATTAACCATTTTGAGGGTAACAGAAGCGAGTGAGAAAAACTGTCAACTAGAATCAAAATTGTGTGCTTGATAACCCACCCTTGATTTATTTTTCTCCAATGTGTGAGTGTAGATACTCTAAGTTTCCTTTAATGCCAAGTTTAATGTAGAATTTTTATCAGCTGCTCTGGATTTTTGATTACTATAACTACTTTTTATTAGATACAAAAAGTTCTTTCTCCTTGTGTTTTGAGTTAGTCAATCCATTTGAATGAATCTATTTGAGTTAATTAGTTTGTTTACTATTATCTGAATATTTTTAACTTGGTATTCAATAGTTAGCTTGACTAGGAAGGTATGAAAAGCTGAAACTGGTATCACATTTCATTAAGCTGCCAATTGCATCTTGCTTCCTTTTACATCTAATATTAATGTTTTCTTTAATTTATATATTATTGTTAATTAAATCTTGATATTGATAGTGTTACTAAAGCTTTAAAATCGGTTTATATATCACTCATTTTTCATTTTTCATTTATTTTTTTTATTATCTCTAGCACCTCTAAAAACTCTTGCAAAGTTGTACTTAGTTTTATATTATTCAATACCTCTTTAAGAGCTGATTTTGCTATTTTTTGAATATTCTTTTTTTTTTTATGGTTTCAGTTAGGAGCTTAAATACAAATATTTTTAGAACTTGACTTCACTGTTGAGTTCCATTTGATGACTACACTTCACGTTGTCGCTGTGTTCAATGTAAGGTGCTTGTATTTGTGATTGGTGTAGTAAAACAGTTTCTGTTGATGGCATCTAATTTGCGTACCGTGTATGTTCAGTGATTCGTAGTTACAAGTGACAATTAGGAAGTGTTTCCAATCACTAAGAATGATTTTTAGCTTCTTGTGGAAAGAAAGAAAGAAAAAGGTAGTTATTGTAAATGGGAATTTCCTTTATTAAATAAAAGATTCATATTCTTCATATGATTTTTCACTAACCAGATTGTGGGTTTATAAAGACGGTAATGTTCATAGAGACTCTTGACGATCACTTTTACCTTTGTTTAAATGTTGCAGTCTGTTAAAAAGAGGTTTTATTTTAGGAAGCAAGTAAGTCCAAGTAGTTGGAGAGGTGATTTTATTATATTTTATTTATGAAAATTGGTAAAGGGATGGAATGGTGCAGTTAAAAGATGTAGTTTATTTATATGCACATAAGGATGTGATTATGCTAGTAGTTTATCTGTTAAGTCACAAGGCTTGCTACCCAAGGGTGTTTTTGTTTTTACTATGTTGCACATTTGGATTTACGTGTACTTCTTTCCCATCCAATACTAATAATAATTCCGTATCCCACTTGATTATAGGTATGGGAATGCCAATGTTTGGAAGATATTCACTGATATGTTCGACTATTTCCCTCTTACTGCATTGGTGAGTTGAAGATTTTTCATTATTACTGTTATTGCTCATTTCTTGGTCACATGTTTGCTATGGAATGGTTTTTCTCATTTTCTAACCTAGGTCAAAAGTTGATTGCTGCTTTATTTATTTTTTCACTGTTCCACCTTTCCCCACCTGCGCCTTCTTTAGCTTTATTAAGATGGTAATCTTTGTGTAGGTTGAATCAGAAATATTCTGTCTTCATGGTGGATTGTCCCCATCTTTTGAAACCCTTGATAACATAAGAAACTTCGATCGTGTTCAAGAAGTTCCACACGAAGGTCCAATGTGCGATCTGTTGTGGTCTGATCCCGATGACCGATGTGGTTGGGGTATCTCGCCTCGTGGTGTTGGATACACTTTTGGCCAGGTACTCATCTACTCAGCCTATGGTTCTAGTTTCTATTCTTCCTTCTTCAACTAACTTCTTCTGAGTTTTTGTCTATTTATTTTCCAGGACATATCGGAGCAATTCAACYACACTAACAATCTGAAACTAATTGCTAGAGCTCATCAGCTCGTTATGGAAGGATATAACYGGGCCCATGTAAWTTTTTTTTTCAAATTCATAATTTTCAAGATCTTCGATTTCTATGTTAACCATCATTAAAAATGGATATTCATTGTTGAGTTTGGCCCTCTTATCACAGGAACAAAAGGCCGTCACTATTTCTTGTAGAGGCTGACAGTTTGTAGACTCTTTTTGTCTGCATTGCATGATGATGCATTCCATCAGTCTGAGGTGCTTCCTTGCCATTTCCTGAGACTTGAGGGGATATGCATTTGTGTATCGTGTTTTATAATTTTTTTGATGTTTTATTGTTCCCCGCCGAAAAATAATTTTATTCTTTGTTTTTCGATTTATTTTCCTTTCAATCACTGCCATTCTGTGGACAGGTGTTTTGTGGAAGTAATACTGAGTTTCTATATGTCACTTAAATCTTTTTTTTTTTTATTGTAGCTTTTAAAAGTAGCACATTCTGACTCACAAGGGAAAAGAGAAGGAAAATGGACAAGATTCACAAGGTATATATTTCAGCGGGAAATGGATTTGACCTGTTTCAGATTTTTTTCTTTTTATGATCTGGTTTTTGAACTGATATTTAGCAATTTTCACTATTACTTTTGAAGAGTGATATAAATGTTCATGGGAGTTTGTTATAAGTTAATCATACGAGTGATAAGCATTCTGTCCGACGATTACGCCCCGACGTTGTTTATGGGAAGTTTTTAGGTAACTCTGATTTTTTTTTTTTGGAATTGGGATTTTGTGTATGGTGTTGTTTTTGTTGTATTTTAATTTGTTTTTTGAATATGGAACAGTTTTTAAGAGGCCTTTCTGTACTGAATTTCTGAAGTTCTTCTTTGAGCGGTTCGACGTTGCGCTGTGGTCCTCTGCCAGAGAGTTAGTAACACACTGCTATTTAACAGCTTATTTACATATTTGTCACAAAATTGCAAATTTGGCCCTCTAATTTTAGAGTTATATGACTAATTTTACAATTTTACCTTTTTTGGGGGGTGTATGCTGAAATTATGGGTTTCTTGACCAGGCACAATATTGAGGGTGTTTTAAGCAATATAACTGGCGGGACAAGAAGCAAGCTTGTGTTTATATGGGTAATAAGATATGCGTGATCATTTTGCATGAAATGTGATGTGTAATATTTATAGAAAATTAATTGTATTGCTTTGTGTGTGTTTCTAATTTTCTAAGGTCAAGAAGAGTGCACTGAGTCTGGATATCAGTGCCTTCATAAAGAGGAGAAGCCCTTGTTTCTGAAAGAATTGAAGGACATATGGGAACATAAGTATTACAAAGGACAATATTCTGCAACAAATACCCTGTTAATTGATGATGAACCCCACACATCCCTGCTCAATCTTGTACTCATCATTTTGATTATTTCTTTAATTATTGTATTTCATCTCGTTTTTTCAAGATTATAAATACCCCCAAGTGTTAACAACACCCTTATAAGTTATATAGCTTTTGATTAAACATATACCCTCTCTGGGCTGTATAATTTTATGCTTTTTTTTTTAAACTAGGCTAAATTTTCCTTTTTTTTTTCTTGGCAGCCCAACACAGCAATTTTTCCCCAACCATACAAGAAGCATGATAGGCAGGATACATTGTTAGGTAAGTAAAATACAAATTATTATTATTATTATTATTATTATTATTATTATTATTATTATTATTATTATTATTATTTTCTGTTAAACTTTTTTAGGTCCAAACGGTGAGTTGCGTAAGTATCTGGATGGCCTTGCTGATGCTAAAGATGTCCTGACTTATGTGAAGGATCATCCTTTTGGACAGACTCCGATCACACCATCACACCCTGATTGGAGCTATTATGCGAAAATTACTCGTCGTTTTGGCAAGAAAGAAGATAAAGCTGAGAGTTCTGCTAAGTGAACATGAAAAAGTGAGGATTATATCTTCACAATGTGAAGCCCCTGGAAATATGTCTCTTCATGGGTCTGGTCAGTTCCTAAACTTGCTAATGAAAATTTACAAGAAATGCTAATATAAGGGTATTTTTAAAATTTTCTCGTTGCAAGTAAATGTGAAGAGTGAGGCTACTTGCATGTTTTTACTAAGCCCACACACCCATAAATATAATAATATTGTCACCACATTAAAAGACTAAAATACACTCACTAGCTTAAACACACCCTAATACGACCATTTACAGTTCTAATTAGCTCATTCTGATGATCATGTCTTTATTCATGCTGGAATGTATTTACTCTGATCATTTTACCCCTGTCATTGAGAAGAAAAAAACTTTATTAAGGGTAATAAGGTCATTTAGTTTCCCTCTTTGGTTTGTTAGTACAAACCTAAAACTATAAGGTCATTTTTTATTTATTTTTGGAATTTTAGTTTACTAAAAGAATTGTTAAGTTTTACAAAGTACTCTAAACTATAAAGTCTGAAATTACAAAGTACTCTAAACCATAACATCTGAAATTATGTATTTTCTTAATTAATGAACAAATTGTTGATTTTCCTTCAATAGCTAAATCTCTTTAGTGAACTTTTTTTCTTTTGAGAGGTTAGTGTTTGTGTTCCTCTTAAGTTGATATTCTTTCAATAGTTAAATTTCTTGAGTTTGAAATTGTACTTGGTTTCATGAATAGATTTCTCGAAATAAAAGATGATATTGCATTACCAAGGATGAAATCGAGAGACCCGGATTGTACGTCATGAAGCCTCAAAGGATGATATTTCACACGAAGCCCCTGTTTGGATTGATCACCATGTATAGGGTGTGCAATGTTTTGGAGTGTAATAAATATACTATTTGTGGATAACTTGAATGGTAACAAAATAGGTACTCATCGACTTTTGTGAATTTCTATTTTAAGACTTGGTGATTGTGTATTTGGATACTTGTGTTGTTTGCATTGACATATTATGGTGATTGTGTATTATTGTTATTGATGATATGTGTTGGTGATCTTGGGATTATATAATTGAAATGTATTTTGTGATTTAATTAGGTACTAGAATTTTGATAGAATTTTGATATATGAGCAGGCCTAGAAAAGGAAATATAAGAAATATAAATCTTGGATGAATTTCCAGAAATGTAAAATCTAGAACGGTTATTCAGAAAACCATTCTAGAACACAAATATTCCAGAACGTCTATTTTAGAGACGTTCTGGAAAGTTTACATTTTCAAGAACGTCTGTTTTTCGTGACATTTTCGAAAGTATACTTTCCTGAACGTCTTGTTTTTAGGCGTTCTGGAAAGTATACTTTCCAGAACACCTTTTTTTGGAGACGTTCTGGAATGTATACTTTCGAGAACGTTTGTCTTAGAGACATTCTCGAAAATTCATTTTCCAGAACGCCTGTTTTTTAGGCGTTCTGGAAAGTATACTTTCAAGAACGCCTTAAAAATGGACGTTCTGAAAAATGTATTTTCGAGAACGTCTTAAAAAAGGACGTTCTGGAAAGTACTTTCCAAAGCTGCAAAACTGACTTTCTAGAACGGTTGAAATTTTTTTAAGAACGTCTCTGAAAAACCGTTCTTGAAAGTCTGACAATCAAGAACGCCCTGTTGAGGCGTTCTTGATTGTCAGACTTTCAAGAACAGCTCCATACAGAACGCCTCAGCAGGGCGTTCTTAATCTGCAGAAACAGGCGTTCTTAAAAGCTGTTTCTGCACTAGTGTATGTTGATCTTCTCCACCTTGGAGTTGTGATTTACTCTCATCGAGAGTGACTTAAAAATCCACCTGTTTATCAACACCACTATAATTTTCTGCACCAATGGACTTCACAGCGGGGTTAAGCATAGAATTCTCATCAAAAATCACGTTCCTACTTAATATAACTCTATTTTCTGAAGGTGACCATATTCTATATCCCTTAACTCCATCCCCGAAACCAACAAATATACCTTTCTAATTTACCCTCACTAACATGATAGTAAATAGTATACCCAAAAACTCTCAACAACGAATAATCTGCAGGTTTATTAGACCATACCTTGTAAGGTGTCTTGCAATCAATGCCAGTGTGAGGACCACAGTTGATCAGATAGCACGCCGTGTTTACTGCTTCTGCCCAAAACTTTCTAGCCAAAACAGCATTTGAGAGCATGCATCTCGCTCTCTCCAGCAATGTCTGATTCATGCGCTCTGCCACACCATTTGATAGGCGAGAAATTATGCTCTATTTAATGGTTTAATTCCTATGTTTTTATGTGGTTAATATTCTTATATATATTTATTTCTCGCATATTTATTATTATGAGTGGAGGAGCACTAATTGTGTATTTTTTTATTATTTTGCAGTAATTAGGTGCTAAATTGGTGAGTTGAGGATTTAAGGATGATGCATAAGAGTTTCACGAGGAAACGAGAGACAAAACGAGTGAATTGGCAAAGAAAGGACGATTCTGCACTTTCTAGATGCGTTATCCAACTGGAACCGTTGTAGTACCCTGCCGATCAGACTGTCGACCACTGCCGACCAGACCTGCCAGCCCTGCCGAGCACTGCCTGCGTCGCTCGCCCAGTCCGCCTGCGTTGAACAGTCGACATCGGTTCGCACCAAAACTGTTATAGAAGCCCTGGCCGATGCACTTGCACACGAACTCTCTGTCGCATCGATCCGGAACGCGTCAGTCGACGCTCGGTCGACGCGACAGCTCAGAAAATGCATTTTTTAAGTGATTCTTGTTGCCCAAGACTTCCTAAACCTATAAATACCTCCTTTAAACATCAAAAACATCTTGGACATTAATTCTAGGGTTCCAAGGCACCAAAAGGAGCCGAATTCAACCATCCATCAAGAGCTTGAAGATTGAAGACTCAAGATTCAAGATCTAAGCTTTCTCTTCCCTTTCTATCCAAGAACTATATTTTATTTCTTTATTTTCTTGTTATTCTATGAACTCCATGAGTGAGTAGATTGTTTTATCTAGTCCTAGGGATGTTGAAACCCTCGTGAGATTATGTTTTAATTGATTTATGCATATTTATTTCGTTCTTCATATGAGATTGCTTGTGTTATCTTGTTTACATATCATGATTTCTTAATTCATGACATGATTGCTTAATTCTTGATTTGGATTAGCCACCTAGATTAGGGATTTGGTTATCAATTGCTAGAAAGAGAACTGCTTCTCGTGTAATTATCGTAGTTTCGATTTCTCTGAAGCAACTAATGGTMTCGTATCATTAGGGGTAACACAACATAGGTTSAWTAAACCGAGCTTRTGCGTTTATTGCTTAGATTAACCTATTTGCCTAGATATTAATGYTGYTGTTGGGTTGAATCTAGAGAGCTTATTCTAGGTTATTCAATAATTAGAATCAATTAAAGAGCTTATTTTAATTGAGTAAACGGTAAGGGTGAATTCGAGTAACAGAGCTTATTGTTACTTAGGGTTTTTAGTTTCATATGATGAATGAATTTAATATTGCAATTGGTTAGATGAATTGAACGAGGGTAGAAACTGAACTAGGACTGGAAAGTTATTTTATTATTATTTGTTATTTTCTTATTTGTTTCGTTTATTTGTTTTAATTGTTTTCTTTGTTTATTTAGTTATTTAATTCTCGTTAGTTAGTTATCTTCACCCCCATTTTCTTAGTTTAATAAAATACAAGAAAATCACAAATTAATCCACACTCCTCGTGGGATCGACCCTTGCTTGCCACTGCTACTAGTTAGTAGAAGAAAGTCGAGGAACTTTCTAGATATTATTTTTGACGCTTCAACGACGAGCGGTCAAATTTTGGCGCCGTTGCCGGGGAGTGGCGCGTATTAAATTATGATTTGACGTATTTTAAATTTTAAATTTTATTTTTTAAATTTCGTTTAATTAAAAAAAATAAATATTATTTTTGAAATTAATTGAAATATTTATTTTCGAAATTAATTAAAAAAAATCAAAAATAAAAAAAACAAAAAAATATTATTTTGGAATGGCAGCGTACTCTCACCAATTTTATACTTATGATGCTAGGTACGGAATGGAGAAACAACTTTTTGGGAATGACGGATCGCGCTTCAATTATCCACAATATTATCCCGAGCCATTGGTTGAACAAAATTCTGGGCCATCGCTAAAGAATTTGGTGAAAATAATGACGGCTAACACTTTGCGACTCCAACAACACAATGAGTGGGCTACGGAAAAGATCCCTCAGGTTCGACCATGCAGATTGTGCCATACATTCGATCATGTCACCGATGACTGCCCAACGCTACGAGCTAGGATTGAAGCGAACTTCTATGGGACTCGAAACTGGCAAAGAGATTATGATCCTTATGCTTACGAGCTAAGATGGGGGGACCCTCCAAATTTTCAAAGGGGACAAGACTTTTCGAATCAATATGATAACCGCCCACAAACACAAACAGTGTCCCCTGAGCTCATAGAGATGGTAAAAGACATAGAGATGAATGTCTTGAAGCTCCAACAGAAAATAGATGGGTGGCAGCACGATGAACACAACATGCAATCCAGTTTAGGAAATCTAGAAGCTCAAGTGAGTCCAATTGCGGACCACGTAAGCCAGTTGGACGTGCAGTTGGAGGAGCATTCTCCGTTTGAATCTGAGGTGAACATGGAGGATGTGAGTGCCATTATACCGCAAGATGTGGAGGAATTCAAAGCTCCGGAGGTTCTAGCGCCTGAGTTGGCAGATGAATATGAGATGGAGGAAGAAGAAACAAGGCGGACACGTGTTGATCATATTCTGCTCGAACCTACAAATGATATTCCTATTTCCATCGTTCCTCCTATTGCAATCGAAGATGAGCCAAAGCCAGAGTTGACGCCATCATGGACCGAGTACTAAGTGATGAAGGAGGATGAGGAGACGCTTGTGCGTGTTGAAGATTTAGAGGAGGTGGTTACTACGATCCTTCCATTTGTGGTGGTGAACGATTCTACTTTTGCCAAAATTAATAAAGAGCCACCACAAGACCGAAAGGATCCAGTCAAGCACCCAACGGAGGAGACGCACGAGGAAGAAATTTTCAAGGAGACCGATGAGATTCCATTCGTGGTGACGAATGAGACTATTCTTGCTAAATTCTATAAGAGGCCACCACAAAGTCGGAAGGATCCGGTTAAGCATCCAACTTCGAAACGAGTGAGAACTGTGGAGGATGAGGTCATTGGCACTCCGTGTACTTTGAGACCTCCACCGAAACCCCCATGGAATTGAGGGGTACCACGTCGAGCTGACGACGTTAAGAAAAGGCGCTTGTTGGGAGGCAACCCAATGTTTACATTATTTTATTTTTCAATTTTTATTTTTATTTTTGCAGTTGAAGGGATACTAAGCTTGGTTGATTTGGACGATTGGGCATATTTTCGAAAAAGATCGTTTGGAACCGAGAACCCCCTCGATGTTTACCCCGAAGATTTCTTTTCCCTTACTCTTCCCTTATGAATTATTATTTGCTTGTTCTTGCTTTGTGTTCGCTTGAGGACAAACTAAAGTTTAAGTTTGGGGGAGTGAGAATTAATGGTTTATATTGCATATGGGCTGAAATAATTGATAAATTTCTGAAAATCTTTGTGATAAATTCCGGGAATTGAAACTAGAATGTTAAAAGGTACTTGCTTTAATTGGTTGAATGAATTATGTTTCGGTTAAATTCTTTAGTCATCATTTGATTTAGGAGTCAATGGTACGCATGTTAGAACTTTTGTGATTCATTTGTGGGGCGTCAATTCTAGATTATTGCGTTGTTGATGTGTATTTGTAGTTGTCGTACTCAATATAAGTTGTGTGGGGCCTTGAAGTTGGCGGTTGTGTGAAAATATCTCGTTAGTCGAAACATAAGTCAATAAAGTCCGGTTGGGGTATACCGGCATGGTGTAAGTTGAAAATTAAAAATTGAAAAAAAAAAGAGAAAAAGAATTGAGGTGCCGAAACAGCTGCCTACCCGTGTATCAAGTGCAATTCGCTTACAAATTCTAAGGGCGAAAATCCAACGAAGATGCTAGTAGCTCAACAATTTCATGCACATACTCAAGTGGCGCAATCCAACCAAAATCTCAAATATGGCGGAGGTGAACTCAACAATTCAAATACCAAATCAAGACGATCCTCCTATCCAGCGCCGAATCATTATCAAGTCAAGTCAAGAAAGTTAGTGCGGAGCTGCGGGCCTCAATTAAAAAAAATAAAAATAAATAAATAAGTAAATGGGAGAGGACGAGATATTTGATCGTGACCAATAATGGATAGAGTCGAACCATTGAGTAGCGAGGGGGCACCATAGTACATTGACGTAGCGTATATGAAAAGGGGTTGCCAAACTGCTTGGGTCACTTGAGTCAATACATGAAACGCTTGCGATTTCTAGAAATATAGTGGTGTCTAGAGTCCGGATGAGTTCATGTGATCAATTCGAGTGACTTACTTATCTTTTATTTATTTTGTGCTTAAATTCTATATGTTACTTGAGGACAAGCAAGGTTTAAGTTTGGGGGAATTTGATAGGCGAGAAATTGTGCTCTATTTAATGGTTTAATTCCTATATTTTCATGTGCTTAATATTCTTATATATATTTATTTCTCGCATATTTATTATTATGAGTGGAGGAGCACCAATTGTGTATTTTTCTATTATTTTGAAGTAATTAGGTGCTAAATTGGTGATTTGAGGATTTAAGGATGATGCATAAGAGTTTCACTAGGAAACGAGAGACAAAACGAGTGAATTGGCAAAGAAAGGACGATTCTGCCCTTTCTAGATGGGTTATACAACTGGAACCGTTGTAGTACCCTGCCGATCAGACTGCCGACCACTGCCGACCAGACCTGCCAGCCCTGCCGAGCACTGCCTGCGTCGCTCGCCCAGTCCGCATGCGTCGACCAGTCGACATCAGTTCTCTCCAAAACCGTTATAGAAGCCCTGGCCGATGCACTTGCACACGAACTCTCTGTCGCGTCGATCCGAAATGCGTCAGTCGACGCTCGGTCGACGTGACAGCCCAGAAAGTGCGTTTTTTAAGTGATTCTTGTTTCCCAAGACTTCTTAAACCTATAAATACCTCCCTTAAACATCAAAAACGTCTTGGACATTAATCCTAGGGTTCCAAGGCACCAAAAGGAGCCCAATTCAACCATCCATCAAGAGCTTGAAGATTGAAGACTCAAGATTTAAGATCTAAGCTTTCTCTTCCCTTTCTATCTAAGAAACATATTTTATTTCTTTATTTTCTTGTTATTCTATGAACTCCATGAGTGAGTAGATTGTTTTATCTAGTCCTAGGGATGTTGAAACCCTCGTGAGATTATGTTTTAATTGATTTATGCATATTTATTTCGTTCTTCATATGAGATTGCTTGTGTTATCTTGTTTACATATCATGATTTCTTAATTCATGACATGATTGCTTAATTCTTGATTTGGATTGGCCACCTAGATTAGGGATTTGGTTATCAATTGCTAGAAAGAGAATTGCTTTCTGTGTAATTATCGTAGTTTCGATTTCTCTGAAGCAACTAATGGTATCGTATCATTAGGGGTAACACAACATAGGTTCAATAAACCGAGCTTATGCGTTTATTGCTTAGATTAACCTATTTGCCTAGATATTAATGCTGCTGTTGGGTTGAATCTAGAGAGCTTATTCTAGGTTATTCAATAATTAGAATCAATTAAAGAGCTTATTTTAATTGAGTAAACGGTAAGGGTGAATTTGAGTAACAGAGCTTATTGTTACTTAGGGTTTTTAGTTTAATATGATGAATGGATTTAATATTGCAATTGGTTAGATGAATTGAACGAGGGTAGAAACTGAACTAGGACTGGAAAGTTATTTTATTATTATTTGTTATTTTCTTATTTGTTTCGTTTATTTGTTTTAATTGTTTTCTTTGTTTATTTAGTTATTTAATTCTCGTTAGTTAGTTATCTTCACCCCCATTTTCTTAGTTTATTAAAATACAAGAAAATCACAAATTAATCCACACTCCTCGTGGGATCGACCCTTGCTTGCCACTGCTACTAGTTAGTAGAAGAAACTCGAGGAACTTTATAAATTTTATTTTTGACGCTTCAACGACGAGCGGTCACCATTCTACTGCGGTGTGTGTCGAATGGTGTGGTGTCAAGCAATCCCTGCATCCTTGCAGAACTCATTGAAATCAGACGAACAGAACTTCAGGCCATTATTAGTTCGCAGTCGCTTGATCTTCTTCCCAGTCCGATTTTCTACCAATGCCTTCCACTGCTTTAAATCTCTTGAACGCTTCACTTTTGTTCTTCATCATAATTACCCAATTCATCCTTGAGTAGTCATCAATCATAGACACAAAATATATGTGGCCTCCAATAGACTCAACACGTGACGGACCCCAACAATCCATATGAATGTAGTCAAGAGTCCCCTTGGTCTGATGAATGGCCTTCTTTGGGAACTTGTTACGATGAGAATTCCCAAACACACAATGCTCGCAGAATTCAAGACTATGCACTTTATGCCCAGAAAGAAGATCCCGCTTTGACAAAATCTACATCCCTCTTTCTTCCATATGACCGAGCCTCATATGCCATAGCCTGGTCATATTCGTGGTCTGAACCTCGGATGATGCAACATCAGCATAACCTGTCACAGTGGAACCTTGCAGATAATATAAGGTACCACGTTTCAGGCCTGTTAGGACCACCTTTGAACCTCATACATATTTCCACCTTCACCCTTGAAACTAAAACCCTTACTGTCAAGAAGACTCAATGATATCAGATTCTTCGTCATCTGTGGAACATGCCTGACTTCATTCAAGGTACAGAATACCCCATCATTTGTTCGTATCCTGACTAAGCCAATTCCAACCACTTTGCAGACAGCACTGTTTGCCATGGAAACATTTCCTCCATCTATCTGCTCATAGGTTGAGAAGAACTCCCTATTAGAATAAATATGGTACGATGCCCCAAAATCAAGAACCCACACATCATTATGATGAGACTGTCCAGCAGCAACCAAAGCCAGATCTTCTTCAGAATTCATATCAGTTTCTACCACAACTGCAGAACCACCGACACCCCCTTTCTTCTCCTGCTTCCTCTTCTTTTTAGGACAATCATTCTTCCAAGGCCCTAGTTCTTTACAATAATTGCAGATGTCTTCAGGTTTAAGACCTTTTGAACCTTTCTGATTTGGCTTCCCAGTTTTCTTCCCAAATCTCCCTTTTTCTTTACCTGTGACAAACAGCTCCGATGCCTAATTTTCTGTGGTAGAGCCAGTTGCCCGTTGACGGTCTTCTCTGTTGTGGAGGGCAGATCAAACATCTTCCAGAGACAGAGTATCATTACCATTAATAAACGATTCAACAAAATTCTCATACGATTCAAGCAAAGATACTAACAAAATTAAAGCAGCGTCCTCATCTTCTACTTTAACATCAATATTACGTAAATCTATTAAAACTTTGTTTAATTTGTTTAGATGATCACGAAGAGGAGTACCTTCCTGCATGCGTAAATGGAACAGATGTTGCTTCAAGAGCAACTTCTTGGTTAGAGACTTCATCATGTAGAGACTCTCTAACTTCAACCAGAGAGCAGCGGCAGTTTCCTGATCAGCAACCTCGATGATAACATCGTGAGACAGACATAGCATAATAGTCGAGTGGGATTTTTCTTCCCGGGTATTCCACTCTTTTTCATTTACATCCTTAGATTTAGGTTTTCTAGATAGCGGCGCCCACAGACCATGCTGCTTCAGCAGAGATCGCATCTTGATCTACCATAATTCAAAACTATTTCTCCCGGTGAATTTGTCAACCTTTACATTGAAAGCAGACATTCTCAGTCGGCAAAAGAAACCCTAACAGTGCAGAAATACACTGATCAAGTCGACCAAGCTCTGATACCAGTTTGTTATGAATGAATAGGATTATAAAGTAATAAACAAAAAATGTAAAGAAGACACAGATTTACGTGGTTCACCAAATTGGCTACGTCCACGGGCAGAGAGAAGAACGGATTTTATTAAATAATTAGGGTTACAGATTTTTGATCTCAAAGACCATATTTCTTTTAAACATAGTTTCATGGTATGACAAGCGTTTTTCATTATTGATATGTATTTACTATGTTAATATAGATACCGACAACAAGTGATATGAAAAAATTTATTACCAATCGAAAACAAAATAAAAAAAGATTTATATTTGAAGAAGAAGATATTATGTTATATTTTTGGATTGAGGTTATTTATCATGATGATGACTAGATGGTTTTTTGTTTCTGTATGAAGGAACACTCACTTTAGGTGGAATCGAACATAACTACGTATCTCTAATCTCAATTGGTATCCTTGACGCTTGGAGATGTGATTTTAGATATTTTTTAAATCAGATTTCTTCTTCATGTTTTGATTTTTTAACATATTTCCATGGTTTTATAAGTGTTATTTTCATTTGTGATTTGTCTCTACTATGTTAGTGTAGATATCCATAGCAAGTAATATAAGAAGATTTATTACCTGTTGAGAACAAAATATAAGAAAAAAAATTTGGTTTAAAGAAGAATGGCTTATGTTATGTTTATGGATTGAAGTTATTCATCCCGATGATGTTAAAATAGATTTTCATTGTGAACATATTAGAGTATTTGCATGTATGCACTGTTCATACATGTATGCAAATGCATGCGTATACAACCAAAACTATAGTTAGCCGTTCAGTTGTTTTTTATGCCTTCTACAGCTGTCTTTTTGTTGTTATTCTTGAGCCATTATTTAGCTTACACGTATAGGGTCTAGAGCATTCCATTGGTGGATATTTATAGACCCTCTTTGTACACCTTTAATTATCATTAATGAATATCAACATCTTTTCTCAACATGTCTCCATCTAGCTGCAGCTTTTCCTTTCTTCTGTATTTTGTGCTTGGCTTTCATGGTATCAAAGCTGGTTGATCCAACCCATCTCTATACCTCAGCCTTTCCCTTTTTAGTCCAAAACCTTTATTTACATCTGCTCCTTTAAATATCACCACATGGCTGCCAAATCTGATGAATCACAGTCTGCTGTTAACAACATCATTCAACCTCAGCCACAACTTGTCACTATTAAATTATCTGAGTCCAATTATCTTTTATGGAGGCACAAAATTTTGGCTACTGCTCGAGGTTATGGTTTTGAAGGGTTGCTAACTGGTGAAAATATCCCACCACAGAGAGGTAACTCCATAACTCCAACCTTAGAATATGAAAACTGGATTAAACAAGATCAATTGATTATCTCATGGTTGTTAAGTTCATTATCTGAGAGTATGCTTGTGAACATTGTCAGTTTAAACACCTCTTCTGAAATTTGGAAATCCCTAGAGCTTGATTTCCCATTTGACAAGAAGAACAAGGAGCTTTTATTTCATTATCAGAAAGAGGAAGACTACAACTACTAATAGCCCTTTTTACAATATCATAGGATGGATGTCCTAATCTATTGTGCCACAGGATGAGGCTATTCTTGTTTCTTAAACTAGACAAATAAGCTCTCTTGTGATCAGGTTGGACAGCTTTATTGTGAGGTGAGAAGTCCCTTTGAATCTGTGGAGGATGGTCTTGAACTAGGTCAAAGTTGTAGAGACCATTCTTAAGTTTGCCTTGGATTAGAATCTGGCTTGAGGTTTTGTCCTTCACAAAACAAACAAGAGGATGAAATTCAAAAAAGACATCATTATCTTTAGCAAATCGTGAAACACTGATAAGGTTTTTGGTTATATGAGGAACATGTAAGAGGTTTTTAAGAATAAAGGAATGTGGACTATTATTATCAGCCTTTAATATAGAAGAGCCAATATGAGTTTTAGGCAAACCTGAACCATTCCCAATTTCAATCCTTTCATTTCCAATGAAATCTGAAGCAGTGTTTAAGTTGTTGAAGCTTGAGGTGAGGTGGTTTGTAACTCCAGAATCAGGAAGCCAAGAAGTGTCCTGCACACTTTCCGAACCAAGGAATGAGCCACCAAAAGAGCTGAGGTTAGCCATATTTGCTGCACCATGAAATCCTGAAAAACTGTTTCTATTGTTCTTAGGGGCAGAGAAGTTCTGATCAAATCTGTTGAAGCATTTATCAGCTGTGTGCCCACTGTATTGGCAAATCTGGCACTTAACATTGCTAAAGTAACTTGCTCTACCACCCTTCCTCTTTAGTTGCCTCTGAAATTTCCTCTTGTGCCTCTGAAACTTCCCCTGAATGCACCATTAGCTCTTCCTCTACCTCCTTGATTAGTATAACCTCTCCCTCCTTTATTTCCAAAAGACTGAGATACAACATCATGTGGAGATCGACATACATTTCATCAGAGAAAAAGTGGCAGACAAGACAATCACAGTTCATCACATTCCAGCCATTCATCAAGTTGTGGATGTGCTAACTAAACCTTTAAGTGGTCAATTCTTTACTCGTTTGAAAAATAAGCTTACAGTAGGACCCAAACCGGAGTACGAATTGAAGGGGGCGTATTAGAGTATTTACATGTATGCACTGTTCATACATGCATGCACATGCATGCGTATACATCCAAAACTATAGCTAGTCGTTCAGTTATTTTTTATGCCTTCTACAGCTATCCTTTTTTTTTTATTTTTGAGCCATTATTTAGCTTACATGTATAGGGTCTAGAGCATTCCATTGGTGGATATTTATAGACCCTCTTTGTACACCTTTAATTATCATTAATGAATATCAGCATCTTTGCTCAACATGTCTCCATCTAGCTGCAGCTTTTTCTTTCTTCTGTATTTTGTGCTTGGCTTTCAGAACATATATATATATTTTTTGTTTTTCCTCAGTTTCTTTAATAAAAATGCTAATTTGCCAACTTTGTTGTTGTAGTATGATGTTTTTTAAATACCTTATCATTTGCTTGTGGTTTGTCATTTTCCGGTTGTTGACGTCAATATTGAATTCTTTTGTGAGAAACGGTATTTTGTGGGGATAGAAAAAAAATAGAGAATACATTTTTTAGTTTATATTTTCAATATGTAATTGGGAATTAATATGAATTATTAGTTTGTTAGATTTCAGGGACACCATGGATCTACTTAAGATGATTTTTAAGAATTTCTTATTGATTGACCATCACCTATTTCCCTCTTTTTCAACTCATAATTTAGCATAGTTTCATTGTTTGTTCTCAGTTTAAAGGGAAGTTGTTGTCAAATAGATTTTCTTTAGATTTACTGCGGATTGATCTTCTTTTCACACACACACACACACACACAAACATATATATATATATATATATATATATATATATATATATATATATATATATATATATATATATATACATACATACATATATATATATATGTGTATGTGTGTGTGTGTGTATTTTATTTGTTTAAACTAATGGAAGTCGGTGTCGAATGTTTTCATTTT
>BMAC01001528.1:78763-105493 GCA_014905375.1 Phtheirospermum japonicum
ATACATACATACATATATATATATATGTGTATGTGTGTGTGTGTGTATTTTATTTGTTTAAACTAATGGAAGTCGGTGTCGAATGTTTTCATTTTCAGATTTTGTATTCATATAGTTTTTCATAATTGCAGTTTTTTTGTTTTTTTTTTTCTATTTGTTCTCATCCACCCTATTTATTAATGTTGTTGACACCCTATCCTATGTGTCAATTTGTGGTTGCTCCAGATGACATGTGTCTTCGTCTGGTAGCTCTGGAAGCTGAGTTGTCAACCTATAGTGGTTCGGGTTAAATTATTTTTGTTTTTTGTTTTTTTACCTAGATATAAATAAGCATTTTAATTCATTTCTATCCCATAAGAAAAAATTAAGGTTTCTGGTAGCTCCTTTTTTCCTCTCTTCCTCGCCGCAGATGAACAACCTCCAAGTTTTCTTTTAGGGCAACTTCACATCTTCATCCCCCAAACATCAAATTTCTATTGTAGTTGCTTCCCCTAACCCTTCTACTCCGCCAGCCCACTATATTTGTGCGTTCCCTAACCCTTGCTCGACGTGTGACAGCAAATTAACCCCACCAATGCCTACTCAATTGAAACTCCATCTCTGTCACCGGACCTCAACGAAACACCAGACACTCAGGTCCTACGATCAAATCGCCCATATATGTGATACCTTCATGCATAAGGTTAGCTTCATACCTATTTCAATTTATTTTGTTTTGATTTACAAAAATTAGATTATATATCGAAAATTATTTTTATTTGATTATGTCCTTATATCGATTTTTTTGTTGGGCGATCCACAAGTTTTATTTTATATGTGAATTTGTTGAAGGAAATTAAAGTTAGATCCAAAAAATGTCAAATAATGTTTTTTTCCTTGATCTGATTTCGTATTTGTATAATTATCAGATTTTTTATAAAAATCGATTTGATTTGAATATGATTTTGTTTTATATTGGTATATTGTTTCGATCTGAGTTTTATTTTGATCTGGATTAATTCGTATTGGACGGAGTAATGTTCGACCTGTTCTTATGTTGGGTTTTCGATTAAAAAAAGTTTGTATTGCTTATTTATTTTGATTACTGCTTTCAACTTGAACCTCCCCTTGGATTTTGCGATGTGCTCATACAGGTGTGCAGATGCATGATTTGTTTGCATCTGCCTTTTATTTTGTGTTTTCCAATTTCAGTTTTCTTTTAACTTGATTGGATATTTTTTTTGATTCAAATATGTGTTTCATTTAGTTTTTCTGATTGGATTTTTCATGTTGATTACGGCTTATGCAAATCATTCTTATCCATATTTTTGTAGTAGTCTTCTCCAGCAAGGTGATATTGTCATAATTTTTATTTTGTTTATCTAATGTTTCTACAGGTTATTTCTTTTTCTTTTATTTATTCATACTTTCTTTCACTTAAATGTGGATGATTGATTTACGAAAACTGTGTTGTTGATCTCATATTGTCAATTTTATTATGCTTATTTGAGTTTTTAATATATGCTTCTATATTGGTGGAAAGAGAAGTAGTTGTTAATGGTTGTGGTAAGATGATAAGTGTAGCTTTTTTTTTTTTCAAATGCCAAGGTATTAATATTTTCTTGGTTTTGTATTGTTGAAATCATGCAGTGAGTGGGAAGAAGGGATGTTCTGTGAGAACAAAAGACAAACAAAGTAATCCCAGAAGGGTAAATTTGTGCACGGGTTCATATTCAAGGAGCTTTCATTAGCCACACAGAACTTTAGGGACACTAATTTGATCGACACAGGTGGGTTTGGAAGTGTTTAAAGGCCGCCTCGAATCTGTCTTGGTAAGCTGTTTGCTTTCAATTTCTCGAAATATGGATGTCTCTAAGTGTGTATTTGCAAACACTTATAAAAATTGATTAGCCAGTATAATTTTGAGAAAGTAATTTCTCTTTTTATTTTAATTATTAGTTGTTTTTTTAATAAACTCTAAGGGTGTGTTTATAAATGTTAAGGTTTTGGAAGTGTTTACAAAGGCCACTTTGAATCTGGCTTGGTAAGCTGTTTGACTATAGTGGTTTGGGTTATATTGTTTCTTTTTTAACCACAATTTAAGAATGTAAATGGATTTGGATTCATGTTAAACTAATAACCGGATTCAAGATTTATGAATATTTTTGTTTTTCTGGATCTTATATTTGATATATGTTGTTGATTTGTAGTATCCAATGTGGTTCCATCTCAAAAAAAAAAAAAAAAATTTACAGTGTTGTGGCTGAGAAATGTGGGATTTTTCTATTTTTTTTTGGGTTGAATGATTAATCTATGATTTCAACGATACGGTTTATTCGTGCATTTAATTGTAGTAGTTTAAATTGGCCGATGATTGTAATATGTGTCGAGATGATCACAACTTTTTGTAAAGTTCCATAGGTATGATACATAATTTTTGTTATTTTATTAATGAACAGACGAACATCATTGGATGAAATAAGTTTTTATGCTTTGTAATTCTGAATTGAAGAAGATCCGTGATCAGAAAAATCAAATCTTGAGAAATATGAATTTGAATGTGGCGAGGCTAGATGTCGAACTATTGTAGCTTCCTGAGGTGTCTCCTTTGGTTGTCAAATATATCCTTTTATCGCAAAGAACCTTTATGATCAGTAGCTATCCCATCTTAAAACTAATTATGAAGTAATTATGGATTAAGCTTTTTTATTTTACTTTTTATTAGATAACCTTTTGTTTTTCTTTTGGATTTTTGGGTACTTTTTCGTATTCGATTATCTCAGTTGTTTTGTTTTATTGGATTTTATGTTATATTTTTACTTTATTTTTTTACATATATTGATTCTGAAATCATATTTTTGTTAGTAATTACTATTCTAAATCAAAATAGTATTTATTTTTTTGACTAATTTGTTGATTTTATAATTTACAGTTGTAATCATTTGTTTTGTTCAATTTTTGTTCCCGTATTCGATTATCACAATTATTTAGTTTGACCAATCTATCATCATTATGTATGACCTAAATAAATGATGTTTGGTATAGTTTCTTGATGGATTTGTTTTCTGCTTTAGTTTCAAAACTACACAAAATATATGTTAATAGAGATCCCCTCTAGAGGTATCCTTGCTTCTGGTGAAGACCTCATGGCTACTGGTAATTAATATTCGTTATTTTACATTTTGGCAGTCATGATTAATTTTAATTAATGGAAATGCGCATTATGATTGAATCTTTCATGAATGATTTTATAGTGTGAATGTCGTACATCTGAAATATATTACATATTCGGTTGGCAGAGTTCAAGTTCGTGGAGCATCCAAAGTACAATGAGAAACTTATAAATAAAAAGTGCAAGGTTAAGTTCAAGATTTAGAGTAATCCACTAGCTTGATTTTTGTTTGTTCATGTGGACAAAAATAGATACGTGGGAATTAAGTCAGGAGTTAATTCACTCTTGAACTCAACAAAAGTTGAAGGAAACGGTGGTTTCATGTTATCACTGATTTATGTATTTTATTATTCCTTTTCCAGCGTCGATATGTAATGTAATGAAGACATAGATTCTCATCATAAAAAAGAGGACAAATTGATGAATTATGTAATGTAATGAACACATGGATTTAATATGTATTTATGGTGCTATGGAATGTTGCCTGCACTCTACAAGTTATTATCATTTGCTGCTATTTATTGCTTTGGGGTAGTAATATGTATATCCCCTTATTATTTGTCAGGTTTTAAGTTAATTTAGATATACTTGATATGGTCTGCTACATTGTTGATTGGGAACTTATTAGATCAGTAAGAATTGTTTGGGACGTACCACTACTTATTGCCCACAAGCCTCATTTTGTTGTAATGTTTTATTTATGTTTAGAGCACTTTGGAATTATTGTGTTTTTGAAATCATTTTGTTGTAATGTTTTATTTTTGTTTAGAGCACTTGGGAATTATTGTATTTTTGCAAGAGCAACTTTCTTTTTGGAGTTTTTTTTTTTCCCACCCCCTCCTAAATAGTGGAATTACATGAAGTAGT
The DNA here is from genome assembly GCA_014905375.1 of Phtheirospermum japonicum. Classification (NCBI taxonomy): domain Eukaryota; kingdom Viridiplantae; phylum Streptophyta; class Magnoliopsida; order Lamiales; family Orobanchaceae; genus Phtheirospermum; species Phtheirospermum japonicum. Next base: position 82,782 of record BMAC01001528.1, read on the forward strand.
TGTGGTATATTCTGACAGGCCTGGACTAGACTTCAAGACATGCAAAGACGTTGCTCTTAGAAAATAGAAATAATTCGCAATATCATAATTTTGCGAATAAGTCAATTCATGGGTGTGACCATTACCATGCTATCATTTGGGTTAATTCTTGATAGAATTTTTTTTTATGGATTGGTGATTTTAATGATCAAGATTGACGTAGTAAATTCATTCACCTTTTTATTTTCTTTCACAGATCATGAGTATGCAGGTTTTCAAGAATCTGGAAAAACTCATTGATTCATCATTTTTTTATATTATTATCTTTGCTGAATGACACCCTTTTTACTTATCAATATCGATATGTATTTTGTATATAAATACCATTGGTTTTGAAATGCTAAGATTCAATTTGAGTTGATTTTTTGAGGTATGCAATATGATCACCTTACATGACCTAAATGTGTTTATACGCATAAGTTTTAATCTTTTCAAACTTGGTGAATGTGCTCATTGCTCCAAGAAAAAGCAGCACAAGTCGAAAACTTCTAATATATTCTTCATTAACGGTTTATTTCTGTTTGGATAAAGAATATTTACTTTAAGGTGTAAATTGTGAGATTTTCACTTTTCTGAAAGTATTTGCGCGGTTTGCGTTCATGACGATAACTACTTATTGTGTGTTTCATAATAATAATAACCAAGAAATTAACCATGATCAATTTTTTGTTACAATTTCTCGAGTTAAGATCTTTAAAGGGTTTAAGGTTCTTTATTGTGACGGAAAATGATGTTACTATGAATACGGCAGTTAATGTAGTCTATAAGGATATTTTTTAAAATATAAAGTGAACAACATTTTTTTTTTGGTATTACTAATTCACTTTTTCAACTTAATAATTTGTTTTGATAGATCTTACGTTTTCATGCATTTTTTATTTATGCCTGCGTAATCGCGGTTTTTACAAAGTGATCCTTTAAATGTTGTTACAACGTAATCCTAAAAATGTAGAGATTTCTTATTATGCTGCGACGACTAACATTGTTAATAAGACATCAAACTTTGTTTACAAATAAATTTTTTAAAACCTCAAGTGAACATTTTCTTTATTGCACGAACAATTCAATTTGTAATATTTAAATTTTATTTTTTTTAATTTTATTTATTATGTATTTATTTTAGGGTCAATTCCCATATAGACCATTAGTGAAATATTTTTTTCCCAAATAGGCCATTGAAATCTTAACTTCCCATTTAATCCAAAAATTATATAAGAGTACTAAATTACCCTTTATAATTATTTTATTTTGTTATTCAGAAATTCAGAGCTTCCCGTGTAAAATTCAGAACTACTCATGTACATTCAGAAATACTCGTGTAAATTCAGAACTACTCGTGTAAATTCAAAATTACTCGTTTAAATTTCAGAACTACTCGTTTAAATTTCAGAACTACTCGTGTAAAATTCAAAACTACTTGTGGAAATTCAAAACTACTCGTGTAAATTGACGAACTACTCATGTAAATTCAGAACTACTCATTTAAATTCAAAACTACTCGTGTAAATTGACGAACTACTCATGTAAATTCAGAACTACTCGTGTAAATTCAGAACTACTCATGTAAATTTCAAAAATATTCTTCAAAAATTTAGAACTACTCTTGTAAACTCAGAACTACTCGTGTAAATCTCAGAACTACTCATGTAAATTCAGAACTATTCGTGTAAATTCAGAACTACTCGTGTAAATTTTGGAAAATTACACACTACTTCGCATAGTTTTTGGGAAATTACATACTACTTCGCATAACTTTTTGATAAATTAGGATTACTTTGTATAAATTGCGTACTATTTCACAAAATTTTTGAAAATTACAAACTACTTTTCATAAATTGCATAACTTCACAAAATTCTTGGAAAATTACAAATTACTTTCCACTTCACAAATTCTTGTAAGTCGACAAAATGACTTAGACAGATAGCCGAGAAGCTACAAATCATTATTCAAGTCTACCTGACAATAACCAAAGTCTTGGCTTAAACCCATTCCAAAAAAACACTGATGCTCGAGACTTGAAAAATCAAGTATTCTAGAAAATTACATAACCAAATTAGAGATATAATAATAATCAAACACCAGTAGATCCAAATCCCCCAGAGCCTCTCTCAGTTAAGTCAAGATCATCCACCTCACTGACCTCGAGGGTCATAATTTTCTGAATTATCAACTGTGCAATTCTATCTCAGGGCTTCACTTCGAAATCCACATCCGAATGGTTGAACAAAATCACTCCGACTTGTCCTCTGTAATCCGCATCAATCACCCGTGCCCCGACATCAATGGAGTGCTTCCAGGCGAACCCGGATCAATCGAGTCGCCTCCCCAGCCGAACGCCGCTGCCCGATTTGTCGTCGTCCTCTGCCTTGCAAGATCTTTGCCAGTCGTCGATCGGTCGAAGGAGAGGTTGCTGGCCGATCCCCAACTTTTGGAGATGGAGCGTCGCCGCCAACTGTCGACGCCATCGCCGCGCGTCTCTGCCGGAAGAAAGGTGCTGGCCGATTCTGACTACGGAAGGAACAGAATGAAGAAAGGGATGGGAAATTGAATTAGGGTTGGAAAATGTAACGCCCAAGTTTTTATTTCCTTATAATATTAGGCCCAATATTTTTTTTATTTAAATTCTATTGTTTCAAGTCCAATAAGCCTTTTATTCAAATCCAATTACATTATTTTYATTTTATTTTATTTTTACCAAAGCCAAATTAAACATTATTACTTTTATTTTTATTTTTACCAAATCCCAAATTCAAAACCCATAGAATTCTATTTAATCGAATTAACAATTCGGTTACCAAATAAATTTTATATATATATATTTCGACTTCTAAAAATCACTATGACAATTCGGTTACCAAATAAATTTTATATATATATTTCGACTTCTAAAAATCACTATGATTTATTTAATTGATTTAAGAATTTCTATATAATAGAATTTCTAGTGCGATTGTTAATTATATTTTAAAGACTATTATATTGTAGTTGTATCTATGTAAATGATCTCAAATTATTTTAAAATCTTGTTATAATCAAATTATTAGATTTTAGTTTTAAAATAATTTYAATTTCTAAAATTATTATGATTTATTTATATTATAGTTATTTTAATATTTTAAAATACTATTGGGTCGTTCACGAAATTATTGGATTTAAAACTTAAGTCGTTATTGGGTCGACTCTTTTCGAACTTTAAAAACGAGCCCAACGACAAATCGAGTCCACTAAACCTCTACCCTAACTTTCCAGAATTAAATCCTATTCATGGTTTATAAACAAATTCAATCCATCTTCAATCTTTTTTTTTCATACGGCCGCAAGCAACAGTAACACGATCAATCTTGGTTTTCTAAGATTTTCAAAGAACAACAATCCATCATCAATTTTCTCAAACCAAAACCATCGTTTCTCAAAAACGACTGTCAATTTTTCCAAAGCCACAAACCCAACTCATTAATTAAACTACCCAAAACCGATTGTCGACAGAATCACCACTCTAATTTGATCGTCAAACCCACAACACCAGAAATCCACGTCTCCAGAATCGCCACCGATCGGCCACCAAACTTTCAGTCACCCCGAGTCGTCGAACCACCACGACCACAGCCCGACTTTCCTACGACAAATCTCCACGCCTGCCACCCAACAGCCCGGCACGCCGACTGTTTTTTTTTTTTGCCACTACGAGCATCGCCGGAAAACCCCCAACACCACGTCCGAAACCACAACCACCGCCACGACCCGTTTCAAACCCGAAACCCGACTGGCCGATGACCACGCCTGCCACCCAAAACAACCACCAGCGGCCAACGAACCACCACCACCACCACCAGACCCGTACGAAAACCCACGGCCCGAGCCTGCCTCGCCACTGCCGTCCATTCGACAGCCCCGGCCCCGCCGATGCACTGCCACCGAATCGCTAATCGACGGAGCCGAAAAATCCGTTGCCGAGTCGCCTCCGCCGCTGTACCCCACGCAGCCGAGCTACCAACCTACCCGAACAACCACCGTCAACCCTTCCCGGTAGGCCAAAACCGTCACTGCCCGTTACCATCCCCACCACTCTCGGCCTAACTGGAAACCAACACTACAAGCCATACGAACGGGCCCAAGGTCGGGCTCTCCGCCGTGCTGCCGCCGCCGCTGAATCAACCGCGGGCCAATGGGCCCGATCCTTGTCCCACCGCGGAGCCCAGCCACGGCCCTTGATGAGTCGCCTTCCCAAGCTCGCCGCTGGAGCCTGCCGAGCGCCACCGCCTCCAGCCACATCACCTCGCCTGCCACCGCTGTGGGTTGTCGCCGCCACAGATTCCGTGCCGCCGCCGGACAATCGAAGGAGGAGCTGGTGCTGATTGTTGATTTCTGGAGAGGGGTGGGATTTTGGTCACCGGTCACAGCCCCCTGAGCCGTCGCGGGTTTTCTCTGTTTCCGTTCGCCGTTCGCCGCCGTCGAGGAGCAGGAGAGACCGGCCGATTCTGGTTTTTGGAGAAGGAGAAAAGGAGGAATGAAAGGGAAAGAGACGGGAGAGGAGAAAAAAAATTAGGGATTTAACCCCTTTTAATCCAAGTTTCCAGAACTTTGCAATTTAGCCCCCCAGCTTTCTAAACCACTTCAATTGAACCCTCAGACCCTTAGCCCCTTTTCAATTTAATCCCAGAAGTTGTAACAATGTTCAATTGAACCCCCAAACTCTACCATTTTATTTAAATTCCATGATCGGGCGTTCGAATCAAGGTTACGAATTCTTTATCTTTTCAAATATTCCAAATTAATTTTTAAATCCAAGTTCTAAGTTAAGCTATCATATTCAATGTAGGAAACGAGGGTTCTCGAAACTAGGATTTTCAAGCACGAGCATCTACATTCAATTTTCACGAAACGCATTTAAAGGTGGGTGATTCTAAACTCTTTTCAAAACTATGTTTGTCTATGTTAAATGCAATTATATGAATTATCTATGTCTCAATGCAACATTCCATAGTAGCTTTCGAGCTAAAACAATGATAGTGTGTTGTAGCCATTCATTTATGATTTATATGATTTCTTCTTAACATTGCCGAGCGTGTTCTATGTTTGTCTATGTTAAATGCGATTGTATGAATTATCTATGTCTCAATGCAACATTCCATAGTAGCTTTCGGGCTAAAACAACAGTAGCTTTCGGGCTAAAACAACAGTAGCTTTCGAGCTAAATCTATGGTTGGCCAACATCTATGAACGACTGACAGTGTGTTGTAGCTATTCATTTATGGTTTGTATGATTTGTGTTTAATGTTGACAAACAAATCCCCACTGAGCGAGTTGAAAGCTCACACCCATTTTTATCAAACTTTTCAGGTTGAGGAGTTGGATGTGGTACGAGGCGGTGGATGCGAAGATGCTATTTTCAATGCTATTTCATTTTCATTWCTATGAATTGGTATCTTAATTTTATGTCAAATTACAAATAAATATTGAGACTTGTGTTTCTATTTAAAACTCCTTGAATAGTCGAGTACTACTATTTTGATTYCTTAAGTGAATCTCCTATTTTCAAATGATTGTTAAATAAATATTTAAGTTTTATTCACGCTTCCGCTCAAATTTATTGTGATTGTGATTTATTGAAAACTCACGCCCTTGATTTTGGAAGTTTTATTTATAACGAATCCAATTTTACCCTTTTCGAAAATGGGGCGTGACAGAAAATCCAATTGTAATTTAATATTTTTGAGTGGTGGGGTATTTTTGATATTTTATATTATAATTTTGATTTAATGAGAAGAATTTGACTTAAATGGGAAGAAATAATGTTAAAGGATCGTTTGGAAATTGAGTATGATCTAAGTATATTATATGGAAATTTTCTCTTTATTTTATTATACCAGCGTAATACGCGGGTGTCTACACTAGTTATAAGGGAATGTTATTGTCAAATAATACTAGTGATGTTGTAAAAAAAAATTGAGGAACCAATTGGTATTCATATGGATGTTGTCGGGAAAAGTTTTACCTTTTTGGATTTATTATTGATGGATCTTTTTAAGGAATAATATTATTTTGGGAAATTATTTTTAAGAGATAGTACTACATTATTTGTGTGAATCAGAATTGTTCGATGCATTGTTTTTTGTTTTCGCATATTTGATTCTTTTGAGGATATATAGGATACTTGTTAATTGAAGTTTTTTTTTATCTGAAATTTTTTATATAAATAGTTATTTTTTCATCTCGATTTAATTCATATTAGCAAATAGTTTACATTTTTTAGTTTATATTTTCAACATGTAGGGTGGATAAATAATTTGCTTTCTCTACAATTTCTTGGGAAGCTGTGGTTATGAAAGACTAATTGATTATTGTTGTGTGACAATTAGAACTTTTCATCTCTAATATTAATAATTCAAATCTCAAATTCTTAATTTTTATAAATTATTTTATGAGTTTGTAGAATTTCAAATATTTACCTGCGAAAATCGCTGATTTCACACTAATTGTTACTAATTCTATTATTCTAATTATTAGTTGTGATAATTAATTTTAGGTAAAAAAAAAATTAAAACCACCCAAAAATATAATTTTTTTTCTTAAGCCTCCTAACTTTTTTTTTTGACATATTGTTTCCTCAACTACACGAATAAACAAATTGTCTCATAATTTGAGATTTCGGCGAAAAAGGCTCATGGAGTTCCGGACGTTCGAGCCTTACCTTCAACACCGTAATATTCACCACATTTTAAGACTCACAATATATATCCGATTTCAGTTCAATTGGAGTTTTTTGCCCCACCAAATCAATGGTGAAAGTTAAAAAAAAAAAGAAAAATATATACATTTTTATCAATTTCTGATCGACTTTCCGGCCAAATTCGACCTCTGTTGAACCTAAAACCAGTCTCATTCAGTTTTTGCTATGTTTATGGTTCAATGTAGGCTGGAGTTGGCCGGAATATTGATCGAAAATTGGCGGAGTTGGCCGCAAAAATGTGTTTTGACAACTTTGATATACGACTTGATAGGGCAAAAAGACTTCGATTGAACTGAAATTGAGAATTTAAGTTGCAAAAATGTGGTGAATATGATGTTGTTGGAGGTGAGACACGTGTTAATACGGGTTGAACAGCCTTTATGAATCTTTTTTTTTTGAAATTTCAGCGTATGAGGTGATTTGTCAATTTCGTCCAGTTTAGGAAGCAATTAATTTGTCCCAAAAAAGTTGGTTTAGGTGGTTTAGGAAAACGAAAACAAATTTTTTGTGAGGTTTTAAAATTTTTCTCTTAATTATATCAATAGTTGGGTAATCTTTGAAAGTGATCGCTACGAATGTTTATGGTTATTGAGTTACAATAAAGATAATATTATATTAAAAACAAGGTTAATGTCCTCTGTTGATGATTATTGTTTGTAATAATTTATTATTGATTGTTGCAATCTTATCACTATTATGCAATTTTCGAAAACATAATTGTTACAAATGTACGTTAGAATTACTATGTTATATAAAATAACTGAGTTGAGTTGACAAGAAAATATGAGTGTATTGCAATAATATAGTCTACTTTTAGTTGATAATCGTTGAAAAAAAGTTCTTTACCTTAACATGTAAATTATTGGACATGATAATTTTATTAATTAATGTGATAATCATATTATTACTTATAATAATTTTTGAAAAATACTATTTCGGCAAAATATTATAATTATAGTGTTACTGTAAATAATGTGATTATTGTTGTAAAAACCTTATTACTTGAGTCAAATTTATTATTGGTTGTAATAATTTTATTATTGGAGCTGGTACAACATATATTTTGAAATTTGAGTCAGTTAAAAATCAAGGATAAAATTGTTTTTAAAAAAAATCCTCAAAAGGCAAGTGGTGAAAATAACGTTTAAAAAAAATTCCTAATGGCAAAAAGAAAAAGAAAAAGAAAAAGAAAAATTGGATACGTGATCTAATTGAAATAATGCCTTTTATATTTTACTAATTGGCCAATTTCCCATTATTATACTTCTCATCTAATCTTTTATGTCAAACAAAAGTGAAAAAAACTTGCATCAATATTTCTTCTAAAAGAACATCGCAAACAGAAAAATAAATTAAAAAAATGGGGAGAAGAAAAAACAGCACCTACTCAAGTTTTTAAAGTATTGCATCACTGCATATGTCATTGAGGACAAGTTGGTGATTTCATGTGAACCAGTATATTTGAATATCCATTATTAACCGTAATAAAATGTCTGCTAAATCCAAATCACATCTTAAACTAATGAGTAGTGACCAAAAAGTCGCAAGCTACACGACGAATAGTGTAAATACCGCAAGCGCACGTAAGCTATGACGCTATCTGCATTGTACTATATATTTCCTCGAAACTCTTTTCTATTCGTTATAAACTCTTCGGATTCCATTCTGTATCAAATTCTAATAAACAGTCCTATTTTCATCTCATTTTAGATTTCTTCGAAACCTTTCATTGGCTTGGGTATATAATATATTTACCCTTATCCTTCTTACATATATAGCATATATATTGGGTTTCCATGAATACTTTAGTCCAGGAATACTTGTCTCATCTAAAGTTCATAAGCGATATGCTTATGGAAGAAGATGACTTAGAAAATAATCCTTGCATGCTACATGACAGCTTATCTCTCCAAGCTACTGAAAAATCATTTTACGATGCCCTCAACAACAATCTTTCCGATGATCATTTGTTATCAATTGGCGCTTCAAAAGGCGTCGCTGCTCCAATGAACACGTGTTGTATGTCAGGTTCACCAAGTGAGAGGCATTTTGACCCCTTCAATCTCAAGTATGAGTTTCTTAATCATGACTCAAAACAAAAGAATAAAAAGACTGGTGATTATGTAAAAATGGTGAAAAAACGAAATGCGGGAGATGGTGATTTTACGGATGACGCAGGAGTAAGAAACAAGTGTCCGCGCCATTAGAGACGCGAGCAGCTTTGTTCCAACTCAAGATTGTGCGGTGCAAGACTATGGTGAAGCCGAGCAAAGAAGAACAGTTACGGGCAATATTCCAAAGTAGGATAGAATAGAAGACAACCAAGAGGAGACATATGTAACGCACTTATTTAAAAGTAAAAGCGTTGTTGAATTTAAATAAGTTACGAGGCATCCACGCTAAATAGCGAAATCGTTTCAAAAAAAAAATACATCCAAACAAATTAAAAATCACCCAAAAGTCTAATCGCCCAATCAATTAATGAATAAAAATATTTGAATAAATCTGAAGCCTTTATCCATCACGTCGTGTCTCCTTAATCTGAAAATTATGAGATTAACACAATAAAGATTTGTTTGTCTAAACATATAGCATATCATGTATGCTTACACAAATACATGCAACATATAATTTTTCATTGAAAGTTTTGTAGTCTTAACATACTTAGTAAAATGATCATAGACGGAATATTAGTTACGATGTTGATAATATCAGTACTGCAAAGTAAGCAGCGGAAATATAAAAAACACTAGTGCTCTTATATATTTTTCTCTTCTTAAAAGTGTGTGAAATGAAAACACAAGACTAGAGTCTTAAAATATAAGTCAATATCTCGATTTTTTAAATATTCCTATAACAAAAAGATTCTTAGTCTAATTAAATAACTTAATCAATAAGAAAAATTTATTTACAAATATAAAAAATAATAATTAAGTTTAGATAGTAAAATAATAAAAAGATAACAAAACTAATTTTAACAAAAAGAGAATATCGACGGGAATAAATCTCCCATCAATTTTCCCCTTTTGGGTCGGGGAACAAAGTATCACACGTCATTTTAACCAAACTAATCAAGTCCTTCTTGCATCGCATTACTCTAAAACTCATCCTTAAGGGCCTCTTCTATCTTTTAGGTTCAAAGTTTCTACAAAGCAAGAGTTTTTAACTATATAAGCAAGAAGTCATACAAACTAACTTTAACATATCTTTGAAGTTGATTTACTTTCTGAGCGTGTTTCTTTCATTAGAGCCTATGTCACCTATGAAGTAGGGTGGTTCTTCTGAATTTTTAACGGAATATCCATGTCAAGAGGATTTTAGAGTACTTAAAGTGAATAATCATCCTGACTAGACTCTGGTTCGGAGGTTTTTGCAGCAGGATCACTGAACACTATAATGTTGATCCTGGTGTTGTTGTTCATGTTGGAACATTAACAATTATTCCAGAATCAGTTTCTACAATTTCACTAGACACGAGTGTCAAATCAACAGGCTTAGGACTTCGTACAAAATCATGTGCACTTTCTTCCTCAGAAGTACTTGTTACATCAGATAAATCATCAAACAATACATTCACAAACTCAATCATGGTGCATGTCAAAGGATTAAACACTCTATATGTGTTTTAAATCAAGAAAGCAGCAGTTCATCAATCAAGCCATACATTTTCTTCATATAATGAAAGGTAATACAATAACATGCCTTTTTAGGAAGATGACTGCTTCCTTAAATAAGGCTGCAGCGCAAGGCTCATCTAATCATCTCTAGACACGTGTACAGCTACAGGAGCCTAGCCTAAACCTAGAAAATGGTAGGTTACATGTAACAAAATATCCTAATACCTTATTTGACATCGTTTGACAGTTATGGACTTAGCTACAAGACAAACTGTGCAAGCTGGACAAACTTGCTGAACATGGTCAACCATTGCCCATGCATGGCCATATATTTCAACAGCCTCCCTCAATCCGAACCTGGAGAAGGAGAAACATTAAGTTTTGATATGAACCAGATGAAGGATTGATCTGGCAAGGGTTTGGTAAGAATATCTGATATTTGATCCACAAAAGGAACATGTTGAACTCTGAACACTCCTTGATTTACTTTGTCTCTTACAAAGTATAGATCCAACTCTATATGTTTGGCCTTTGAATGAAGAGCTGGATTGGCTGTTAGGGCCTCAGCACCAATGTTGTCTGTCCATATAACAGGTGTGGATTTTAAAGGAAACTGAAGTTCTTTGAGCAGGTATGTGATCCAAATGATATCAGTGGAGCAGTGTGCTAAACTTCTAAATTCTGCTTCTGTACTTGACCTGGAAATGGATTGTTGTTTCTTAGAATACCAAGTCACAAGATTATTACCTAAGTAAACACAAAAACCAGATACTGACTTCCTGCCATCCATGTTAGTGGCCCAATCTGAAGGTTGCTGCATATAGATATCTTGTTCCAGGTCTCCATTAAGGAATGCATTGTTGACATCTAGCTGCCTTATATTCCATTTTGAACTTACAACAAGAGTTAGAACAATCCTGATTGTGATTGGCTTGATGACAAGGCTGAAAGTTTCTTGATAGTCAATGCCAGGATTCTGAGAGTAGCCTTTAGCCACTAACCTGGCTTTGTATCTTGCAAGAGAGCCATCATAGTTCCTCTTGATCTTGTAAATCCATTTACACCCTATGATAGGTTTGTTTGAAGGTCTAGGAACTAAAATCCAGGTTTTATTTTCCATCAGTGAAGAGTAATCAGCCTTCATAGTCTCCCTCCAGTTTTTCAATTCAAGGGCCTCCTTCTCAGAAGCTGGTTCAGTATCTGAACTTACTGACACAAGAGCTTTAGGCTTAAAGATACCTGCTCTAGACCTTGTAATCATGTGATGTTTTGGTTGTGGAGAGGGTGTGGAAGAGTGTCTGTTGTTATCAATTTGGAGGTCAACAACAAGAGGGATGGTGCTAGCACTGGACAGAGGAGAATTTGTTCTAGAAGAGTGATGTGTGGATGAAGAGTGATCCTGAGGTGATGAGTGTGGGTTTTTAGAGTGTGACACAACATGCTTTGAGACAGTGATAATGGGAGGAGCAGGTAAATTGGAGACTTCAGAGTTTGTAGGAGCTTTTGCTGGGAATTTGGTGAGATGAGGAAAAACAGCTTCTTCAAAGAGAATGTGTCTAGTGATGATCATTTTTCCTGAAGGCAATAGAGCTTTATATCCTTTGTAGTTATCATAATACCCAATGAAAGTAGAGGGTAAGGACCTGAATTGTAGCTTATGCTTGTTCAAAGGTCTGATGTATGCATAGCACAGACAACCAAATACCTTAAGCTGATTATAATCAGGATGAGAGTCAAACAAACACTGATAAGGTGATTTGTCTTTCAGCACCTTGGTAGGTAGCCTATTGATCAGGTAAACAGCTGTTCTGAAAGCATCAACCCAAAAATAATAAGGAACACCTGACTGGGCTAGGAGAGCTAAAGCCATTTCAACAATGTGTCTGTGCTTCCTTTCAGCAAGTCCATTCTGTTGTGGGGTATATGGACAAGAAATTTTGTGTTTGATACCTTGTTCCTGAAGCAGAGGTGTGAAGGTTAGGAATTCAGTCCCACCATCACTCTGAAGTGTTTTAATCTTGATCTTGAATTGATTCTCCACTAGCTTACAAAACTGAGTAAAGGCAGAGAGAGGCTCACCTTTTGTTTTCAAAAAATAAATCCATGTGTATCTTGTGTACTGATAAACAAAGCTGATGTAATATCTATGATGAGAGTAGGTACTCATAGGTGAAGGTCCCCATAGGTCACTATGAACAAGCTCAAATGCATGAGTATAAGTTGTATGAGATTCAGGAAAAGGCAACTTATGTATTTTAGACTTGTAGCAAGCATCACACAAAGGTAGTATGTTATTATCATCAAATGGCAAATTACAATGCTTAAGTACATTACCAACAACCTCAATGGCAGGGTGACCTAATCTCTGGTGCCAAATATACATGTTTGGACTTTTTTGAAGAACAAAAACATTAACTGAAGGTTGATTCAAACTCAACTTATTTTCATCACAAACTTTACTAAGCTTAACAGAAAAAGCAGCTGCTTGAATTTTCTTGTCTTGATTTCCCTTGGTCTTGAGTTCAAACTGATATAGGCCATCCTTAAGTTTCCCTTGAAGAAGAGTTACCCCCATAGCTTGATCCTTAACAACATAAAATGTGGGATGAAACTCAAAAAACACAGCATTATCTTGAGTAAATTGAGACACACTCATAAGATTTTTGTGATGGAAGGGAAAAGTAAAAGGTTCTTGAGCAGAAAAACAGAAGTACGCTGAGGAGATTTGAGTTTAGTATTATCAATGTGTGTAATGTCCAGCCCTGTTCCATTCCCCATGTGTAACTTGTTTGATCCTTGATACTCAGAGATGGTGTTGAGGTTGGGTATATCATAGGTTACATGATTTGTGGCACCTAAGTCAGAAAACCAATTCAAAGTGTCTGAGGTAACAGATGTGGCATCTTGACTCTGAGAGGCTATCATTGCAGTATGGTTGTAATTCCTGTTATTGAACTGTCTTGTGTTCTGACCTTGATTAGCTGAATTAGGAACAAAGTTCAAGTCTCCTCTGTAGTAACACTTTTCAGCTGTATGATTTGTATARTGACAAATCTGACAGGCAATCTTGTTRAAAYTATTTCTACCTCTGCCKCTTCCTCTATTTTGCCTTCCTCCACCTCTGGAATAGTTACCTCTACCTCTTGAATTCTGATAAGAGYTRTAGTTATCCCTCTTTWGTCCATGAACAGCAMGATTAGCAGCAAGRGTGCTASTGTCATCAATCATAGCTGGATTAGCAGCTTCAATCCTGTTTTCAAAACTTAACAAGAGTGCACTGACTTGATTCACTGTGCAAAACTCAGGCCTTGAGGTAACAGACACAACCATAGAATCATACTCACTACCAAGACCAGATAGAATGTGCATAACTTGATCTGATTCAGAGACCTTTTGACCAGTAGAAGCTAAGGCATCACAACACAACTTGACCTTAATAAGATACTCTCTGATGGAAAGGTTACCTTTTTTCACTGTGAATAGCTGCAGCTTATATTGCATCTGCCTAGCTAGGGCTTGACTGGAGTAGTTCATCTCCAACGCATTCCACATCTGGTGAGAGGTGTCCAGTACAACCATGAGAACTAACAAGCTTTCTGAGAGTGAAGATAACAGCCATGGAGCTAGCAATTGATCTTGTCTTTGATAGGCAAGAAATTCAGGATTCAGATTTAGCACATCAGGATTTTCTGGGCTTATGATGATTTTTTGTGGGATAATGACAGATCCATTCAAGTACTCTTCAAGGCCATAACCTCGGACTGTTGTGAGAATCTGTTGTTTCTAGATGAGGTAATTTGAATCTGAGAGTTTGGTTGTAAGGAGCTGAGATTGAGGTTGCACAACCTGCAGATTTGAACTCGTATTATGGAGGATAGGGTTTGAAGATGCGGTTGTGGATGATTCAGCCATAATGGAACAGGACACGGTTTAATAAATGCAAAAGATGACAGTAGCATCAGAGACAGGTTCAGGGACCCGCTCTGATACCATGTTTTAAATCAAGAAAGCAGCAGTTCATCAATAAAGCCATACATTTTCCTCATACAATGAAAGGTAATACAATAGCATGCCTTTTTAGGAAGATGACTGCTTCCTTAAATAAGGCTGCAGTGAAAGGCTCATCTGATCATTTCTAGACACTTGTACAGCTACAGGAGCCTACCCTAAACCCATAAAACGGTAGGTTACATGTAATAGAATATCCTAGTACCTTATTTGACACCGTTTGATAGCTATGGACTTAGCTACAAGACAAACTATGCAAGCTGGACAAACTTGTTGAACATGATCAACCATTGCCCATGCATGGACATGCATGGCCATATATTTCAACAATATGCATGACTATTGACAAAATATCCTGAAAACAAACACTTATCACTCTTTGAATCGAACTTTGCAAGGTGAGACATGTCATTTAAAACATAACACACACACCACTACAAGAAATCACATATTTTATGACGATTCTTTTTCACGCATATTTTGTCATATTATGTTTATCAATAGTGACGAATTTTAGTCTTGTCACTGGAAAATACATTTTGACGACAATATTTATTTTTGTCATCATTGATCTAGTTTTTCGTCACTAATTCGTATATTTGATGACGATTAAATGGAATTTGTCACAATAACGGAATGACGAGAAAAAATGGGCAGGAGAGAACCTTTCAGCGACAAATTAGTAATCAATGGTGAGGACATTTGGTGTCAAAATAAGTTTTTATTCTTAACAACACTATATTTTGTAATTATTTTTCCATGAAAAATAGTGACGACATCTAGTGTCACGATAAGTTTCTTTTCATGACAAAACCATATTTTGTCACTGCTTCAAGAAAAATAGTAACAACATTATTTTGACACTAACGTCTTATTTAGTGATGATAAATATGAATTTTCCATTCACATCAAGATTTAGAGTGCGACTTYTTCAATAACAATTTGATAATAATTGGTGATGACATTTGGTATCACTATATTTTTTTATGTAAATATTATTCAACTTATTATTCATCATTAACTATTTATTTTTCTATGTTTATTTAACTAACTTTATAGTTTTTAACGACTATATTATTATTATATAATATTTCTTAAATTTCTTATTTTTAAAATTGATTAAATAAATTTATAAATTTAAATAATTGATTATTATTTTTTCTTCAGATTCTAAGTTTTGAAATTTATTTATTATCGTATTATAATATTTTATATTTGTCTGCAAAAGTTCTCAATTAATCTCTTTACCCAAAATCTCTTTTTATGAACACCTTTTTTTAGTGTGTGAAATACTTATTTAGAAATTAATCACATTTTATTATATTCTTATCTAATTTATTTTTACATTTATTTTATAATATTTCAATTATATTTTTTATTTTTAAAATATAACAAGCAATTATTTATGATAAAATATTTATTTAACTTATGTTATAGTTTTTAACGGTTTTTATTATTATTCTAGAATATTTTTAGGTTTTTTATTTTACAAACTTATTTCATAAATATATAAATTTAAAAAAATATGGTTTTTTTTTTTTCTGATTTTAAGTTTTGAGGTTTATTTAGTATTATATTATAAGATTTTATATTTTGGTTTTAATTTTTATTTTGCTTTTTTTTATTTATTAAATAGTTATTTAGAGTTTGTTTTATATTTAAGAGAAGTATTAACTTTTGTATTAAACTTAAAAAATAAATTTCTGGTAAGTTATGTAGGGTAAAAAGAACATTAAACTTATTTTTAAATGTATATTTTTTTGTATATAAAATATAACATAAGGACAATGTGGTGGAGTGGTTGGGGCTATGTATCAATATTAAACATTGTGGGTTCAAATCTCTTGTCTCTCAAAAATTATTTTTGGCTCCCAAACCTTTGTGTAATTTAATTATAATAAAAAATGTGTAAATATTGAAGCAACGTCAACCAAAAAGTAAAATCGCAAAACAAAAACAATTGGATTTGAACCCACAATATATAGCATCAGTTGCTAACAAGGTATGAATCAAACCATTTAACCAACTACTATTTGATGTTAGTTTTTCCAAATAATATATAATTGTATGTTTGTGTGATCACAATTATTCTTAACCTAAGTTGCAACGACACGGATACGGACTCGGGACACGACAAGGACACGCTTATTTTTAAAAATATAGGACACGGTACGGTTCGGACACATTTATAATATAAATAATTATTAATATGTTTTATTTCCTATAAATATTCAATTGTAATAATTTTTATTTTCAATTAATTATYTAAAATAATTACAAAATCATTCACAATAATTGATAAAACCCCAAGTAAAATGAAAAATGATAATAATTAAAAAACTGAAAAAAAGAATTATGAAAAAAATAAAAATAAATTGAAAAAACGCGTTGAGGCCGTGTCTCCGTATGTCGCGTTGTGTCACGCTGTGTCCCGTGTAAAAATTACAAAAAAAATATATATAGTACACGCGTTCGACACATGTTGGAGGCGTGTCGGGCGCGTGTCTGCGTCCTCGGAGTGTCCAACTTGCCCTCACGGTCAAAAATAGAGTGTTCGTGCATCATAACTCTTAACCTAAGTTGCCCCGACACGGATATGGAATCGGGATACGACACGACGCGACACGGACACGAGGACATGCTTATTTTTAAAAATATAGGACATGACACAACTCACACACGTTTATAATATAAATAATTAGTAATATATTTTATTTCCTACAAATATTAAATTGCAATAATTTTCATTTTTAGTTATTCGTCTAAAATAATTACAAACTCATTCACAATAATGGATAAAACCCCAAGTAATACGAAAAATGATAATAATTAAAAACTAAAAACTAAAAATATTTTTTTGAAAAAAGATAATAAATTGAAAAAACGTGTCGGGGACGTCTCCGAGCAGTGTCCGTATGTTACGCCGTGTCCCGACGTGTCCGAGCCGTGTCTCCTGTCGAAAATTCAAAAAAAAAAAGAGAAAAAAATAGGACATGAGTCCGACACATGTCGGAGGCGTGTCGGGGGCATGTCCGCATCCATGGAGTGTCCGACTCGCCCTCGGGGTCAAAAATGTATAAAAAACTTTAAATAACTATTTAATAAATTATAATACGCAAACAATAAATAAAGAATAAATAAAAAGCAAATTATATAAGTTATAATATAATACTAAACAAAATTCAAAACTTGAATTCATAAAGAATATATAACACAATATTTTAAAATTTTACATAATTATTTAATAAAATTGAAAAAAAGAATAATATAAAATAACAATATAATTCATTTGAATTTTATAAGTTGGGTAAACTAAATATTTAATCATGAATAATTAATATATTTAAAAATAAAAAAACATGACTTATATTTTATTAAATATTATAAACTAGATTATAATTTTAAACTAGATAAAAATAATAAGTTGTGATTAATTTCAAAATAATTATGATATATTTTACTTATGTGACTTTATAATTCCATTTGGTATTATATTAATTATTTTTATTTTTTTATGATATATATTTGTTTCTTAGAATATTTAATCATTTCATAGAATTCAATTTTAGTATTTATTAGCTAATTTAGCTTCTTCTATTAAATTTCTATTTAATTTATAATACTATTAATTTTAATTTTTTTATAAAATATTATAACATAATATTAGATAAATCTCAAAATTCAAATCTTTAAAATTTGTAATAAACTACTGTTGAAATAATATAATTATTTAATTAATTTTAAAAATAAAATAAACTTAAGAATATTATAGAATAATAATTGAAATCCTTAATTTATATAGTAATAATTTATAGAGTAAGTTAAGTAATATGGAAAAATAAATAAATAAATAAATATTCTATAATATTATTATTCTATAAAAATATAATACTGTGTGATTGAGTTCTAAATAATTATTTCATGAAAGAGACAAAAAATTAAAATATCATTAAATAATATACTATAACAAAAATACTTTAAAATAAATCTTATAATATATTATAAAATAAATCTCAAAATACTTTAAAATTATATAAAAATCTAATTAAGTGTGATTAATTTCAAAATTACTGTAAGTTTTCGTATTTTACTTATGTTTTTTGATTTATATTTTAAATAATTATTTAGAAGTCTTGAATATTTTTTTCACTAATTTTATGAAAATTCATATTTATTTTATATTTTTGGTGTTTTGTATGATTTATTAACCTTAAAATATATTGAATAAGTATTTATACTTTAATTATAAATTTAAATATTTTATTTATCTTAATTTTATATATTCCCAATAGTATTTTTTTATGATTTTTAATTTCTATTTTAAATAATTATTTAGAATTTATTTATATTTATTTAAACTAATTTATAATTTTTGATTTTATTTATATGTTTTACAATAAGTTATTTGTGGGAAGTTCAATGAATTTTACTTTTTTAGTTTCAAATAATATAAATATGATACGGGAATTTATAATATAAAAGAGTTATAATATATTCTTAACCATTACTTAAAAATTACTAACAAATATAATTTAAATATTTAAATAAATATAATTTGGTAAATAGATACTCCACGTTATGCATGAACATATATTATGTTTAATAGTGGGCAATTGGTACGATTTGTCATAATGATAATTTTTTTCTAAATAGCTATTTAAGACAAAAAAAATCAAAATATAAGATGTTATAATATAATATTAAATAAATCTCAAGACTTGAAATCAAAAAACATATAATAAAATATTATTTGATATATATATAATTATTTAATATTATACAAAAATAAAAACTTAAAAATAATGTAGAATATAATATAAGTCTTTCAAAAAACATAAAGTAATTTAAGTACATATAGAAAAATGAATATTTAATCATGAATAACTCCTTACTATAATTAAAA
The DNA here is from genome assembly GCA_014905375.1 of Phtheirospermum japonicum. NCBI lineage: Eukaryota > Viridiplantae > Streptophyta > Magnoliopsida > Lamiales > Orobanchaceae > Phtheirospermum > Phtheirospermum japonicum. The sequence goes on from BMAC01001528.1 coordinate 102,080, forward strand.
AATTAAAAACATTATTATTTAATTTATTAATATTATGTCATTTTATAATATTATTTTTTTATTTTATATGTTTCTAATAATTATTTAGAAGTTTTAAATATTCAGTCATTAATTTTAAGAAACTTTGTAATTTATTTTATATGCTTTTTTTTAAGACTTTTTAATTTTCAGACTTATTGAATATGTATTTATAAAATAATTAAAAATTTTATTTTATAATATATATTATTATTATTATTATTATTATTATTATTATTATTTGTGCCATATATAGTAGCTTCTATTGACACGTGTCGAAATCTTCTCGATCCACTTCTAACTTGTTGGCTTCTGTGCATCCCGTATCTTGAGAATTTCTTGGTTCGGACAACTTGGAGGTTATGTATAAGAATTATGAATTGCATGAATTGAACAAAGTACACATTCAATTGTAGTGGTTATAATGTCTTCCTCTAACCTTTAGGTTTGGTGTTCAAATCACCTTGTATAAATGTTCTTTTTCCAAATATTTTATCACTCTATTACCAAGAAAAAAAAATCTTAAATATGTTTCTATTATGTTTTCATTATTATATATATTAAGTAATGGAAAGTTCTACAGTGCCCCTCAATGTACCATACCCCATGTTTTTTAACCGTTAGATCATTTCAGTTTTTATATAGTGGAATGATCTAATGGCTTAAAATACATGGGGTATGTATATTGGGGGGGCACTGTATAATTTTCCTTAAGTAATTACTCATGATTATATATTTATTTTTATATATTTATTTAACTTACTTTATTATTTTTTACGACTTATATTATTATTATTTTTATATAATAATTTTAATTCTTTTACATTTCATATTTATTAAATTAACATATAAATTTAAACAATAGTTTATAAATGATTTGCTTTATTTCAAGTTTTGAGATCAAATTAGTATTATATTATAAAATTTTATATTTTGTTAAAAATATCCTCAGTTAATTTCGTGCCCGACATTTATTTTTTAATACTTTTTTAATTTTGTTTATTTTATTAATTTTCTTTATTTTAAAACATTCACTTTTTTCCTTTTCAGATTTTTTAAATAATTATTTAGAAATTAATCAGACTTTATTATTCTTTTTCTAATTTAAAAKATTTTTATATTTATTTTATAACACTTTATAATATTTATGTTATATTTTTTTAAATATATTAAGTAATTATGATTAAATATTTATTTTTATATTTATTTTCAACTATTTTATAATTTTAAAGAATAATATTATTATTCTATAATATTTTTAAATTTCTTATTTTCCAAATATATTCTGGTTTCATGTTTTCTTCATTTTATAATTATTAACAATAGTTATTTTAAAATATATTTATTTATTAATATGACTACATAGTTTATTTCTTATTTTTTATATCATTATATAATATTCTTTCTTTTTCCAGATTTCTTAAATAGTGTTTTCTTTTTTTTATTAATTTTTTTTTCAAAATTATCATAATTAAAATGAATTCTGAAAAAGAAAGATGAACCTTATATAAAGTGTAAATGAAATCAATTGAAAGGAGAAAAACACAAAGAGTTTTTTTATATTATCCAACGTGAAATTTTTTAAGAAAAAAATATAGAAATAAACTAAATGAGTCTTAAAAAATAAAAATAAAATCACTCAGTTTGATTGGTGTTGAAAAACTAATAGGATTCGCAGTGTTACGATAATTAAAACATAAAATGGCAATAATTATGATGATGATGATGGTGATGATGGTGATGATGATGGTCTGAAGATGATGATAATAAAAACATAATTATAGCAGTGTTACGATACTAATTAGAATCACTATCTCCTATTTGCAGATGATCATTTATTTCATCTTCACTTGTGATATGAACTTGTTGTTCAGCATGTTTGTACTCTACTAGGGTGTCATCCTTCATGTCATCATCATCGCTATGTATGTCAGATGATGTAGATGTACTTGAAGATGGACCATGAGTTCAAATAACCAGGTCAGGCGACATGTTATCTCGATGTAGCTCTATGTGCTCGAGATTTTCAAGATCAACAAACGGTGTGAATTGTGAAGAGTTGTCAGGGTGCAACAGATCTACTTCAGTTAAGAAGTTTGTCGATGAACAGCCTCCACACTACAAGAAACTTGATGTTCGATGACGATACATTTCATCATTTAAAGTCTATTTTTTCGTCACTGAAAATAATCGATGATGAAATTTGAGCGTCATAGAGGTTGTCATGGTATGACTGTCATATTAGGTGAAAGTGACGAAACAGCAATGAAAAAAAGGTGGATTTAACATACTTGTGATAACAATTTTCCGCAAGGTCAATTTCATGCACTGCCATTGAGTTTAATCGTGGAAATTAAAAATTCGTGAGAAGGAATAACTTACCCGAACTAGACGGTGAGCTTCATAGATTGTAGAATTTGAGTTGGATGTAGACAGGTTCGTAAAGTAGAGCGTTCGATATCACTTCGGAGAGAGTTTAACGTCGTCGTTTCCAACAAAAACAACTGCTGTTGCAGAAGGAGGAAAGAACCTCGCCCGCTCGACGGTTTTCATCCGCTGCGCCGGTGCCGACGATCTTCAAAGGAGGCAGAGAGGACTTCCGATCAGACCTGGCCCCACAGYGTGGCGATGTCGTCGGAAACTGCCGYCGCCTTACATCTCTCCACCAGTTGCCGATCGATCAGAGGAGGAGGGGCTGCGCCGATTTGCCAATTTCGGGTTGGGGAAGGAAGGAAAAGGAAACGGGGTGGATGCTGAAGCTTAAGGGCTAGAATTTACTTATTTATACCCCAGCCCTTTCCCAAGAACTACAGATTGACCCCCATAATTTCTACCCTATTTCGATCTAACCCCCAACTTACCAAAAATTTCAAATTCAGCCCTCCAACTTATGAAAACCCCGATCCATCCCCAATAAGCTTTATTAAACTTCGGTTCAGTCCAGTTTTATATCATATTCTATTTTATTATATATTTTCAGAGTATTATATATATATATATATATATATATTAATGACCGCTCGTCGTTGAAGCGTAAAAAATAATATTTATAAAGTTTCTCGACTTTCCTCTACTAACTAGTAGCAGTGGCAAGCAAGGGTCGATCCCACGAGGAGTGTGGATTAATTTGTGATTATTCGTATTTAAATAAAATACATAGTAAGGGTAAATTCGAGTAGCAGAGCTTATTGTTACTTAGGGTTTTTAGTTTCATATGATGAGTGGATTTTATATTACAATTGGTTAAATGAATTGAACGAGGGTGGAAACCGAACTAGGACTGGAAAGTTATTTATTATTATTTGTTATTTTCTTATTTGTTTCATTTAATTGTTTTAATTGTTTATTTAGTTATTTAATTCTCTTTAGTTAGTTTATTATCTCTACCCCATTTGT
>BMAC01001530.1:2321-28568 GCA_014905375.1 Phtheirospermum japonicum
TATACATATTCTTATAATAAAACATAGTTAAGTAACATTTTTAACTCAAATTATTTGAGTATCACAAAACATTGTTAAAGTATCACAAAATATTGTTAATGTATCACAAAAAATTATTAAAATACAACAAGTTTTTTATACCTATTTTTAATTAAAGTATAATTAAGTAATGTTTTTAACTCAAGTTATTCAAGTATCACAAAACATTGTTAAAAATATTACAAAAAGTTGTTAAAGTATCACAAGTTTTTTATACATATTTTTACAATAAAACATAGTTAAGTAACATTTTTAACTCAAGTTATTTGAGTATCACAAAACATTGTTAAAGTATTACAAAAGATTGTTAAAGTATCAAAAGTTTTTTATACATATTTTTACAATAAAACATAGTTAAGTAACATTTTTAACTCAAGTTATTTGAGTATCACAAAACATTGTTAAAGTAACACAAAATATTGTTAAAATATCACAAGTTTTTTATTATTTCACAAAACATTCGTTATTTATCACATTGTAATTCTGGGTTGTATAATTGTTCTTCTTATTATTTCGCATCAATTTGCAAATTTTCAAATTTTTTCGATTTTTTTTACTATTTTTCCGGCCAATTTGAAAATTTGAAGAAATTCACCAAATATTCAAGAAAAATTTAAAAAATTCACCAAATATCCGTTGTTTATCGTATTTTAGTTCTGGGCTACAAAATTATTCTTCTTATTATTTCGCATCAACCTGCAAATTTTTAATTTTTTCCGATCTTTTTTACTATTTTTCCGGCTAATTTAAGAAATTGAAAAAATTCACCGAATATTCCAGAAAAATTGAAAAAATTCACCAAATTTTTGTTGTTCATCATATTGCTATTTTGGAATGTACGATTTTTCGTCTTATTGTTGGGTATCAACCTGCAAATTTTCAGATTTTTTCGATTTTTTTTACTATTTTTTCGGCTAGTTTGAAAAATTGAGAAATTCACCAAATATTCGTTGTTTATCGTATTGCAATTCTGGGTTGTACGATTGTTCGTCTTATTGTTGCGCATCAACCTACAAATTTTCAGATTTTTTTTGATTCTTTTTATTATTTTTTCGGCTAATTTGAAAATTGAAAAAATTCACCAAATATTACAGAAAATTTGAAAAAATTCACCAAATATTCGTTGTTCATCGTATTGCTATTTTGGGATGTATGATTGTTCCTCTTATTGTTGGGCATCAACCTGCAAATTTTCAATTTTTTTCGATTTTTTTTACTATTTTTCCGGCTAGTTTGAAAATTTAAAAAATTCACCAAATATTCGCTGTTAATCGTATTACAATTCTGGATTGTACGATTGTTCGTCTTATTGTTGCGCATCAACCTTCAAATTTTCAGATTTTTTCAATTTTTTTTACTATTTTTTCGGCTATTTTGAAAATTGAGAAAAATCACTGAATATTCGTTTTTCATCGTTTTGCAATTCTGAGTTGTACGATTGTTCGTCTTATTATTGCACATCAACCTGCAAATTTTCAGATTTTTCTGATTTTTTTTACTATTTTTCTGACAAATTCGAAAAATTGAATGGGGTTGAGTCCAGTTTTGGGTTGTTGGGTCAGGGTTGTTTCCTGGGTATGGGTCACCTTACAAAATGGTAAAATGTAGTCTCATTCTATGAGACCGGTCTCACCCAACACCTACTCAAATTATAACCATGTTATTAAATCACCAACCCTTTATACATTTCTTTGTATCCCCATATATGTTTAAGAATAATATATATTTCACACTTATATCAACCTCTGTAACTGCATTCAAGTGGAATTTCTAAAATAAGAAACATTTCGTTGGAGGTGATTTTAGTACTGGTCAGCTAATACTTAATTGATATATATGATCATCCACCATATATATTAAATGCCCCACACATATATATATATAAGATTTAATAATATATATAATATATATATAATATAGTATAATACGTATATATATATAGTATATATATATATATATATATTTTCTGGTGGGGAATAATGCCCATTCTCCAGGCATATATATGTGTATGTGTAGCAACCTTCAATGAAAAACAAAGACAATGAGTGATGAGAATCATTGTTTTTTCCCAGCAAAATATGCTAAGATTCCAACTAGGGGAGCATTAATGTATGTAGCAGGCTCCGACTGACTGTAAGAGCTCCGATCGTCCAGGTAGACATCATTCCAGTCCGGACCTCCAACAATGGCCACCGGTCAATATGTTTTGGTTTGGGTTTGATGTTGCGTAAATATGATTGTTTGCCATCTTCACATCCAATCTTCTGGGGATACTTTTTGAGTGAGGGCAAAGAAGATCCTCTGTGGTGAACTCTCTGTGGAAAGCTTTGCGTATAGCCTACCATGTATGACATGTTCTTTGGATTGTCCCCCTAAGATGTAGTCCACCTGCATTAATGCATGCATGCATCATCCATCCTCATCAATTCAAATACATCCATCTATCTTATTCTCTCTCTACCACAGTTAAAAATAGGAATATAATTACTTACCCCTGATTTATCAGGTTTATTTATAATTGCAAAATTACCCCACCTCAGGTTCGAATTTGTACTTTTTTTGAAAGATGACTGAGTCGTTTATGGGTAACTAATTAGGCGAAAACTCTCCAGGGGTAGTTTTTGTAATTAATTAACCCTACAAAAATGCTAATGTTCACTATATATATATAATATATATGAGTTTAGTAAACAAAAAGCATACTTGCGCTTTGGCTTGGACTCGCAAATTGGTTGATTTGAAGGAGTAATTTCCACATTCTAATTTATAATTGCTTGGGGCATTTCGGTTTGACATGTATTTTGGCGTATACGGTGATCAAGAAAAGCCATGGATGTTGTATACTGTTAGAGGGCTATCAGGCAGCCTATGGTACAAACCTCCTGCGTTTTTGGGAGGATATGCAAGGAGATTAAATTTAGTTATATATATTAATATCCATAAATTAAAAAAAAAAAAAAAAAAAAAACTTTGTTTCCACTTCCAATTAATTAACCTGGTGTGTATGGTGCACTCGAGGATGGATAACGCAGTATTTTACACATGTATGTTTCAGCATTTTTACTGAATTTCTGAAAATTTGGATCCGCACCCACCAAATATTCCTACAAATTAAATAAAGAATAAATTGATGTCAGATAATTATTTATATATATGATTGCAAATTAATTTCTAATGTTAAAACCCGATCAAATAAAAAATCATCAATCAGACCCAATTGACTTATTTAATTACTAGCTAATTACCCGTGCCAGGAACACACTGGTACCAACATGTTTGTTGTCCCAGCTGAAAATGTCTACATCCTGAGTATTTTGTTTATTAATGAAGTCCCGATAAAAAGGCAATCTAGTGGCTTTGTACACCCATGCTGCTCCCCATAACAGCTCATCCTGCGGAACGAATTCTCCATCGATCAAATCAATCAATTATACGATATTTGTTTTCTAATAAAGAATGACATTAATAATTACACTGAACCCCGAATAAGATGGATAAAACCCGGACGCAGAACCAGGAAGCTGGGCGCTGTACGCCCCTGGGTTGTTAAATGCAAACCGCATCACAACATCGGCAGTTGTCCGAAGCTGTTTACTGTATTTGGGATCGACTCTCCGGAAAACAATGGAAGCAGCAGCCAGGGCAGCAGCGGTTTCACCCGCCACGTCAGACCCTGCAGTCACTGAGTACACGCTTCTGGGCGTGTCCATATCTTCGGGCCTCTCCCAACAGTTGTGGTCCGCCTGCGGATCGCCTACGATCACGTACATCCTTCCACCTGATTCCACCTGCGACGCACACTTGAGAAGGTAGTCCGTCCCCCACCGGATAGCTTCCCTGGCATTATTCAATTCATCGGTATCCATTCTACTCCCAAACTCGATCACACTCCATGACAGCATGGTCATTGTGAACGCCATCGGTAAAGTAAACTTCACATTGTCCCCAGCGTCGTAGTAGCCTCCCGTTAAGTCCACCTGCGGGCATGCAAAATTAGAAAGGCAAAGACTCAAATGTGACAGTCACACGGGTCTTTTGTCATGTGAAGGAGCCCCAAACCCAATAAATTTGCCTAATCCGACCCAATTTGATGGATCAGATTCGGATATGAATAAGTATAGAACTCCGTCACATGATAAATGATCCATGTGACCGTCACACAGGAGACTTGCTCAATTAGAAATATCCAATTAATTAATATATAGTTGATTAATAATTACGTACCCCGGCCTTTTCACCATCGGAAAGTGCAGAATCACCCCTCCAATCCCGTTGCGTGGAAGGAAGTTTGCCGGACCTCTGGCCTTCGAAGAATAAAATTGATTTCGTAAGTGCTTCCTTGTAGTTGTGTTTAAGGCCTCCGCTTATTTTGAATGTCAAACAGAATAAGAGGATGAATAGATAATATTGACAGCCCTTCTTCAAAAATGCCATCATACAGCTAATTGATGAGGTAATCCAAGTGAATACAATTAGTGTTTGGTTTTTCTTTACCAGCGACTTGCATGCATGACTTTATATAGCAGTGGAGATTAATCTTGTAATTACAACAACGTTAATTTCGGCTTCGTTTAAAAATCATGCGTTGATCGGTCAACTCATTGACCGTCAATCCGGATCCCATTTTCAACACCTTGATTTATTGGTATTACAATTTTCAATACAGTTCTATACTATATGAATATTGAATACTTGTGATCATAATGATGACGACAATAGAAAATATACAGAATGTATCTGAATTTATAATTCGTAGGAAATCTTAATAAACGAGTCTCATTTATTATTTTGTGTCGTTATTAGTTCTGTTGACTTGATTCGACTCATTTTTTCACTCACTATTTTCTCAATCAAATTGAATAATAGCTACTAGATAGTATTACATCACTGGCGACTTGAATTAGTATAATTAATTTTGTTTATTTATTTATTTATTTATTTATTTATTTTAGTAAGGAAATAAAAGTTAGTTTTGCGCCGACAAAAATTAAATTATTCATGGTTATACATGTCTAAAGCATCAGGCTCAAAGAATACGTAGCTCCATGCCTAAAAAAAGAGAAATAACTGCCATCATTTCAGCATGTTAATCTCCTGAAGTTCAAGGAAATTAAAACACCATACATCACGCCGAGAAGAGTAAATCACTTTATCATGAATAAAGTGGCGCCAGAAAGTTTTCATAGTGAGATTGTGATTTTTTTTTTGAAGGTATTTTCTTCAAAGTTTGGCAATTTGATAGTACATAAGTTGAATCTTATCATATTTTACGTCATGCGACCAAACACTAATTAACGTATGTATTCTACTGAATAAAAAGTTACAAATTATTAAGTATTATTTATCTTCGTTTATTTTTAAAAAATATAAATAAATTTATGGTAATTAGATAACTAAAAGGAAAAAAGAGAATGAATTAAAGAAATATTATTAACTGATCGAGGGTGTGTTGGTCAAATGTTTATATTCCTTAAGTTTGAACAAAAATTCTAAAACGACATTTATTAAAAAACGGATGAAGTATATATTATTTGAGAACATAAACTGCCAGCAACCTGTTAACATCAGGTCGTATGAGGAGCTAAAGCAGCTAGCATTGCGTGGGATGTACACTGCATCACTTGATGTCAATCCTACTCTAGTACACATATCCATCTGCATGTAGCTGTTGATGACTAAAAGGCTACTCTATAAGAGTTTCGACAATTGCATCAATAGTTTTAGTATATAGCTCCAAAGCACCGGATATCGTTCCCACGAGAATTGTGATTATTAGTACTAACCGTCTTTTTATTATATAATCTACTGAATAAAAAGTTATTTTAGTAATCTATTTTACTAAAAATACGTAAATAAACTAAACAAGTGATTATGTAAGATGAAAAGTTAGAAATAATTTTTGAAGAATCAATATGTGAGACGAATGTGTTTGAATGTAGAAACCCCCTAAATTCACCTTGTGATTGTATCCAAATAAATCATCATAGTCCTTTGAGTACTACTAAACCCATATATTATTTCACGCTTTCAAAGACCGTAGATATCTTCTATTTTAATTAAAACCTCGAGTTTTAAGTGAATTAATCCTAATCTCGAGTTGATTAACCGGAATGTCTTCCTAATTAAAACCCCCAAGATAGCATGCGAACAATTGAGTTTCCCTATTAGGTTTCACCCTAATTCGGAGGATTTATGTCGTCCTATATCTAGGATTGAATGTAACTCCTTCTACTTGTGCGTGATATTACTCTACTTCGCTTCGTTTGATTAAAAGTAAAGAACGAACCCAAATCAATTAATCGAAATTATCGAGTTGAGAAAATTGATAAAAATCACAAGCAAATCAAATAAAATAGTAAAATAATATAAATCAACTAATACCCAATTACAAGTTATATTTAGGTTTCATCTCAATCCAAACACATAGGAAGTTTAGTCATGTTTGAATTGAAACCAAAAGAAGTGTAAAAAGATAAACTAAGAAATGAGAAATCACGTTTACAAGTTATAATTTTCAAATCAAAGATAAAATTACTTCCCTAGCAAATCTTCGAAGTACGTGTGAGGTTTTCTTCAAGAACTCCTTCAATCTCTTCCCGTCCTTTTCTTACTTGTTGTTGTAATCTTGTACCTCCAAAATTTGTGTTAAAAACGTCCTAGGACTTTTATTTATAATTCCTTCAAGTTTTTTTCCTATCAAGGGTACCTCTACATTAATAAGCATGTTAAAAATCAAATAGAAAAATAAACTTATCCACTTTGACAAGTATATTTTCTATAATACCTCTAGGATGTTTAATTGTCCTATCAACTAAGTCCAAACTCATTTTAGTAGGCTTAGGTTCACCTAATCTTAAACTCTTTAACAATTCATAAGGCATCAAATTAACACTCGCCCCTAAATCTTCTAATGCAAAATCAACAAATACACTATGAATATGACAAAGAATAGTAAAACTCCCTGAATCTTGAAACTTTTGTGGTAGTTTATTTTGTACAATGGCGGAGCACTCCTCGTTCAACCGAACCATAGATAACTCCTCAAGCTTCTTTTTATTTGAAAGGAGGCCCTTCAAAAACTTTGCATATTTCGGCATTTGCGAAAGAGCCGCAACAAGCGGAATGTTAATATGTAATTGTTTAAAAAGGTCAAGAAATTTACTAAATTGGTTCTCTTTCTTCTCCTCGTAGAGTCGACTTGGATAAGGAACTTTTGGTTTGTACTCGGGCATAACCTTTTTTGGCTCACATGGGTGCTCCTCATCGGTGATAGGTTTAAGAGCTACGACTTCATTCCTTCTCAAATGTGGGTCCTCCAAATGCCTAGCACTATTGAGGGTAATAACATCAATATATTCTTTTGGGTTTGGCTCGGCTTACTTGGCAAAATCCCTTATGGCCTTTTGGAAACCATCTTTGCAATTTGTCCAATTTGGACCCCCAAGTTACGAATAGAAGCTTCTTTATTTCTCAAAGATGTTTTAGTGGAGGTGGAACGGGCTTCAGTTGTTTGAACAAATTTCATCATCAACTCCTCTACATTGGACGATCGTGGTTGTTGATGCTATTGTGGCTGAAAACCAGGGGGTTGGTCAGTCCTTGGTTGAGCTTGGTTTCTCCATGAGAAACTTGGGTGTTGCCTCCATTCGGGATTAAAAGTGTTACTATATGGATTATTACTCAGATTACGGCCATTGTTGCCCACAAAACCTACTTCCTAAGAAGGTATTGAAACTGGGTAATCATGATTCAAATGAGAACCTCCACAAGTTTCACAGAGAAATCCCTTCATATTTGGAGTACGTGTGACAAATGTGTCAGACATATTATTCAATGACTCGACTTGGGCGGCTAAAGTCACCATTGTATCCACATTATAGAGCCCGGTTGGCTTGCTCGGTTTTCCTCGATCATCTGTCTAGTTGAGTTCGTTAACCCATTATAAAAATTTTAGAATTGCATCTAAAGGGGTAACGCATGGTGTGGTCACTTGCGTATCAGCTCCTCAAAACTCTCCCATATATCGTACAAAGCCTCATTATCAACTTGAGAAAATGAAGATATCTCATTTCTCAGTCTCGCGGCCTTGGCGGGTGGAAAATATTTGTTCAAATTTCCCGCCATCATCTTCCAAGTTGTGATGGTCCCTCTTGGTAGCGTGTTCAACCACTGCTTGGCTTGACATGCCAAGGAAAAGGGAAAAAGTCGTAAACGAATATCATCATCGATGACCTCGTTGATCTTTAAAGTATCAAAAAACATGAGAAAATTTGCAATATGGTTATTAGGATCTTTGTCTTGTAGTCCCTCGAACTGAACTGTCTGTTGCACCATTTGTATAATGTTTGACCGAATCTCAAAATTATTGGCATTAATTCTCGTTCTCACGATACTCGACTCTGTCCCATCAAGTGATAGTTTGGCATAATCGAACATGGTGAGTTCTTATGTGGCCATGGATAACAAGGCCTCTTTGTCTTTCTCGTCCACCTTAACGTCCACTATACGTGTAGCGAGTTCCTCCAATGCGCGCTTTTGAACACGAGTAAGCACTCATTAACAGAATAGCATCTGAAACAAGAGAAGGACAACCGTGAAAAGAAAACGAGTAGAAATGGGATAATAAAGCAAATGATTAAAGTAATAAAATAAAGTTTTTCTAATATCGCTCTCCCCGGCAATGGGACCAAAAAATTTTAGAATATATAGTGGTGAGTATTCCCGCCTGTCACACGGGTGACCCGGGTTCGATCCCCGGACGGCGCCAAAAAATTGATGACTAAAAAGTTACTCTATAAGAGTCTCAGCAAATGCACTGGTCATTTATAGTGTATAGCTCTAAAGCACCAGATATCTTTCTCATGAGGGTTGTGATTATTAGCACTAATCGTATTTTTATTATTTAATCTACTGAATAAAAAGTTATTTCAGTAATCTATTTAACTAAAAATACGTAAATAAACTAAACAAGTGATTATACAAGATGAAAAGTTAGAAGTAATTTTTGAAGAATGAATATGTGAGACGGACACTAGTGCAGATGTTTCAGTAAATCTAGAACGCCCTGCTGAGGCGTTCTGTATAGAGTTGTTATAGAAAATCTGATTTTCTAGAACAGCTATCTGAAGGCGTTCTAGAATATCGTACTTTCTAGAACGGTTACAAAAAATACATTCTAGAACGCATACTTTCTAGAACGCCTTAACGAACTGACGTTCTAGAAAATAAACTTTCTAGAACGCCTTTACAAAATAGACGTTTTAGAAAATAAACTTTCTAGAATGGATTTTGAAAAGGCGTTGTAGAAAATATACTTTCTAGAATTCCTTTACGAAATAAACGTTCTAGATTAATGTGATTTTTGAACGGCTTTTTGTTGAACCGTTCTAAGAAGTAGTAAATTTTAAAAAAAAAAAAAAAAGCAGTTGCCAACAAATCATCAATAATACCTAATTAACCAACAAATACACTAAAACTCATTACATACACTAAAATAATCAATAATACCTAATTAACAAACAAATACACCAAAACTCATTAAAAGAAAGATAATCACAAACTTAATACCAACATAACCAAAACATATCATTATCCATGATCAAAAAATTAAAAAATCAATCACATTTATCATTAATCAAAATATCATAGAATTTGTATACCAAGTTTTAGTTCAATCACTATAAGAAATTGAAAATAGAGCATCTTAGCATGAATATAGAAGCAAGAATAGCCCAACTCCGTGATTTTCTTGGCAAGCAGTTCCACACAGTTCACGGAATTGTAAAAGAAGGAGAGGAGGTTTCTTGGTATGCGGATGGGGATACAATTTTGAGGACTGAGCATAATTCGTAAATTATTTATGCATATGGTATATAGTCTTCTTCTTCTTCTTCTTCTCATTAATTTTTTTTGGCCTTTTTATGCACCATTTTTTTTTTTAAACCAACATATGTAAGGGTAAGGAGAGAGACCCAAAAATTCAAAGTTATTGATCTATTTCATATTCACTCTTCTTCTTCTTTCATTAATTTTTTTAAATTTTTTAGTTTGGCATAAATAAATTACAGGGTTTAATTAGTTAGAATGTTTTATAACTAATATTAGACTTTTGTCCGTTGATCGGCTACGTTCCTTTATATTTTTTATTGTTTTGTTGATTAATCTGCTTATTTTTTTGATACAGAACTCATTTTGTTTTTTTGAAGCCTAAATTGTTTCCCCTTCGCAGGCATAATTTTTATTCGAACAGGACAATGGAAACTTTTGATTCAGTTGAGTTTGTTTTGGTAAAGTTTTCAATTTGACTTTATTGATAATAATTTAATTTTTCGTGATAAATAACTCATGATTCATTTTCTTATTATAAATTATACCTCCCTTTTACAATCATTATTTTATGAGAGCCAAAAACATTACACGGTGCTATCAATTATTTATTCGAATTATATTAACATTTCCCTTTTAGTTCTGACATAGGTCTTTATTTATTTATTTATTTATTTTATATTCTAGGTTCATATTTTTTGGTCCAATGTGTTTATTTAATTGTGTTTTTTTCTTTTTTTTTTTTTGAATTAAGGAAAGCAATAGTTTCAAGAATTATTCAATCTTTCCCGGGGTTTTAAATTGTAATACTTATTTATTAAAATAAATTGATTTATGGATTTAGAATTAATATTGTGTTTTTATTTTTTTTCCAAGACAGAGTTCGTTCGTTCGAAGTTCTTCGAACATCATGGATTCATTAAGGGTTCCTACTTTCGGTAAGATTTTCTTATCTTGCGAGAAAAATGAATCTATATTTTCGTTTTTCAATTGGTGTGGGGTAACTGTTTTCGCTTGGATTTTAATCTGTGAGTTTTTAGTTAATAAAATTATTTCGACATTTGTGCTATACAATTCTGAAGAGAATTATATTAGTTCTTTGATGGGTTTCTTTTTCAATATGAATTGTTTCTTTTATTTATTTTTTTCAGTTTGTGTTGGATAACTATTTGTATTTGGATTTTAATGTCATTATTATTAGTGAATAATGTTATCTTGACATTTGTGTAATAAGATTTGGAAATAATTGTATGAATTGGTGATTCTTGGGGTTTGATTTCTTTTCAAATTACTTTTATCAAATCTGATTTTTTGTGGTTGTTGTTGTTGTTTTCTTTTTTAACAAGTTTAAAGGTTTTACATATTTACCTTTTTTTTAGTTTGCTTTCCTAAAAAATCTTTTAGAATGTGAATTTGGAAATAATTCTTCAATATTGATTTTCTTTTTATTGATATGTTCAAAAAAAATTTAACCTTAATCGTCCTTTAATTCACTTCCATTTCAAGTCTCAATTTTCTTTTTATTTCAACTTGATTATCAAAATATATACGAATCGAATCACTTTGGTTTGTGCATCTGTTGGGGGAAGTTAGTACTGATCGTTTGACATGATGAGTGCTTGACGATTGTTAATTTGGTGAAAGAAAGTATAATTTTTATGTAAGCTGATTGAAGAGATATTGGTTATAAAGTTTAGAGAAACTGATGATTTGTTTTTTATGGCAGTTGATGAGGAAGTTGGTGTCCATGAGACCGAGGGAGCTATGTTGAATTTGGAGCTGGACAATAAGAAGAGAGTGTTCTTTGTTATTCGTGGCAAGGTGTGTTTTGTATTAAATTGATTTTTCTAATTTGTAAAATCTTAATTCTGTCATTCTTTTTATCCTGTGATCTTTTGGATTATGATCATGATAATATTTTTACTTGCTTCAAACTTGATTATTTGATGAACCAATTATAACGATGCAAGAAACTTAGAAACAAGATTTCGCTCGGATATATTTTGCAAGTTGTGTACACTTGGTTTGATAGTTGAGTATCGTGTTTGGAATTGCCAGTTATTCATGTGGTGAACGATTCTCATATGAGAATAAATTAACACATGATATTATTTAAACCATGCTAATTATTTGTTTAAGGTTTTGTGAGCAGAATAGGATTTTGTTTAATGCTGGATTTTTTTTGCGTAATATGAATCTGAATGCTTAGATTTTTTCTGATGCATTATTCCGTAATAGAAATGGTTTTAAGAGGTGATTTATGTTATTGAGTTGATTTGCTGGGCTGATATTTTGTCCATATATCTATCTATATCTATACCTTCTATAATAAAGTTGATGGGCATGATTCTGATGTCGACATATGTCACATCCCAATTTCGAAAAGTGTAAAATTTGATTTTTCATAAACAAAACTTTCAAAAACAAGGGCATGAATTTTCAATAAATCACAGTCAAAACATAAATTGAGCGGAAGCGTGAATAAAACTTGAACATTTATTTAAAAATAGGAGATTCACTTAATGAATCAAAATAGCAGTACTCGACTGTTCACGTAGTTTTAAATAGAAACACAAGTTTCAAACTTTATTTTAAACTTGAAATAAAATAAAGATACCAGACCATAGAAAAGACAATAAATTAACATCGAAAATGGCATCTTCGCATCCACCGCCTCGTATCACATCCAACTCCTCAACCTGAAGAATTTGATAAAAATGGGTGTGAGATTTCAACTCGCTCTGTTGGGATTTGTTTGTCAATATTAAACACGAATCATACAAACCATAAATGAATAGCTACAACACACTGTCAGTCGTTCATAGATGTTGGCCAACCATAGATTTAGCTCGAAAGCTACTGTTGTTTTAGCTCAAAAGCTGCTATGGATTGTTGCATTGAGACATAGATAATTCATACAATCGCATTTAACATAGACAAACATAGAACACGTTCGGCAATGTTAAGAAGAAATCATATAAATCATAATGGCTACAACACACTATCTATTGTTTTAGATCGAAAACTACTATGGAATGTTGCATTGAGACATAGATAATTCATATAATTGCATTTAACATAGACAAACATAGTTTTGAAAAAGTTTAGAATCACCCACCTTTAAATGTTGTTTCGTAAAAATGCGAATGTAGATGCTCGTGCTTGAAAAATCCTAATTTTGAGAACCCTCATTTCCTAAATTGAATATAATAGCTTAACTTAGAACTTGGATTTAAGAAGAATTAATTTGGAATAATTGAAAAGATAATGAATTTGTAACCTTGATTTGAACGTCCGGTCATGGAATTTAGGTAAAATGGTAGATATGGATGTTTTTGGTAATGTTCATGAAGTTGGAGGGCTGGAAATAAGATAATTTGAGAGTTCTGTGGGCTGGAGTGGAGCTTCTGTTAAGTTTTGGGGCTGAAATTGGGATTTTGCTTAAATTGGTGGCTCAATCGAATGAATTGAAAACTTGTGAGGTCAATTGGTAATATTTTGAAAAATTGCTTGGTAAGAAAAAGGATTTTAAGCCCTTTAATCGGCCATTCCCAATTTCTCCCCTTTTCTTCCCCATTTCTATTTCTTCATTCTTTCTTCCTAAATCAGAAAAATCGGTCACGGCAACGGCAGTCGGCGAAAATGGCGCAGCACTGGCGAAGGCGGCGGCTTCAATCGGCAGGTGATTTCTCCGCCTTCTCCGGAAAAACGACGGCGGCGGCAGATTGGAGAGCAGTAATCGGCGAATCGGTGGCGGCGACAGCCCGTAACGGCTGTGAGGCGGCCTAGGGGCTCCAATCGGGAGAATTTTTCTCCTCCGTCAACGACCCGGAAAACTGGAAATTGGCGAGTGAAAACTGGCGACTGCACGATCGGGCGGCCGGAAAGCGATGGTTCTGTAGTAGTTGCGGTGGCAGCGACCTGTCTCAACAGAGGGGAAGCGGAGATGGGTTTCGGGCCTTGACTTCGGGCTTTAAGCCGCACTAGTGCAGAAACAACTTTTAAAAACGCCTGTTTTTGCAAATCAAGAACGCCCTGCTGAGGCGTTCTGTATGGAGATGTTCTTAAAAGTCTGACAATCAAGAATGCCTGCGTTCTTGATTATCAGACTTTCAAGAACGGTTTTCAGAGACGTTCTTAAAAAAAATTCAGCCGTTCTAGAAAGTCGGTTTTACAGGTTTCACCCGTTCTGGAAAATAACTTTCCAGAACGTCCTTTTTTCAGCCATTCCGGAAAGTATACTTTTCAGAACATCCCTTTTCCAGGCGTTCTCGAAAGTATACTTTTTAGAACGCATCGAAAAATAGGCGTTCTCGAAAGTATACTTTCCATAAAGCCTCTAAAAACAGACGTTCTCGAAAGTATACTTTCGAGAACGTCTCCAAAACAGGCGTCCTAGAATCTTTGTTTTCTAGAACGGTTTTTTTTATAACCGTTCTAAATTTACATTTCTGAAATTTCATTCCAGATTTATATTTCCTTTTCCAGGCCTGTTCATATATCACAATTCTAGTACCTAATTAAATCACAAAACACATTTCATTTATATAATCCCAAGATCACCAACACATGTCATTAATAACAATAATACACAATCACCATAATATGTCAATCCAAACAACACAAGTATCCAAATACACGATCACCAAGTTTTAAAATAGAAATTCACAAAAGTCGATGAGTACCTATTTTGTTACCATTCAAGTTATCCACAAATAGTATGTTTCTTACACTCCAAAATATTGCACACCCTATACATGGTGATCAATCCAAACAGGGGCTTCGTGCGAAATATCATCCTTTGAGGCTTCATGACGTACAATCCGGGCCTCTCGATCGCATCCTTGGTAATGCAATATCATATTTGTTTTCAAGAAACCTATTCATGAAACCAAGTACAATTTCAAACTCAAGAGATTTAACTATTGAAATAATATCAACTTAAGAGGAACACAAACACTAACCTCTCAAAAGAAAAAAAGTTCACTCAAGAGATTTAGCTATTGAAGGAAAATCAACAATTTGTTCATTAATTAAGAAAATATATAATTTCAGATGTTATAGTTTAGAGTACTTTGTAATTTCAGACTTTATAGTTTAAAGTACTTTGTAAAACTTAACAATTCTTTTAGTAAACTAAAATTCTAAAAACAAATAAAAAATGACCTTATAATTTTAGGTTTGTACTAACAAACCAAAGAGGGAAACTAAATGACCTTATTACCCTTAATAAAGTGTTTTTCTTCTCAACGACAGGGGTAAAATAGTTAAAGTAAATACATTCCAGCACAAATAAAGACATGATCATCAGAATGAGCTAATAAGAACCGTAAATGATCGTATTAGGGTGTGTGTGAGCTAGTGAGCGTATTTTAGTCTTTTAATGTGGTGACAATATTATTATATTTATGGGTGTGTTGGCTTAGTAAAAACATTGCAAGTAGCCTCACTCTTCACATTTACTTGCAACGAGAAAATTTTAAAAATACCCTTATATTAGCATTTCTTGTAAACTTTCATTAGCAAGTTTAGGAATTGATCATACCAATGAAGAAATAGATTTTCAGGGGCTTCACATTGTGAAGATATAATCCTTACTTATTCATGTTCACTTAGCAGAACTCTCAGCTTCATCTTCTTTCTTGCAAAACGATGAGTAATTTTCGCATAATAGCTCCAATCAGGGTGTGATGGTGTGATCGGAGTCTGTCCAAAAGGATGATCCTTCACATAAGTCAGGACATCTTTAGCATCAGCAAGGCCATTCAGATACTTACGCAACTCACCGTTTGGACCTAAAAAAGTTTAACAGAAATTAATAATAATAATAATAATAATAATAATAATTTGTATTTTACTTACCTAACAATGTATCCTGCCTGTCATGCTTCTTGTATGGTTGGGGAAAAATTGTTGTGTTGGGCTGCCAAGAAAAAAAAAGGAAAATTTAGCCTTGTTAAAAAAAAAAAGCATAAAATTATACAGCTTCAGAGAGGGTATTTGTTTAATCAAAAGCTATATAACTTATAAGGGTGTTGTTAACACTTGGGGGTATTTGTTGGGGTTCATCATCAATTAATAGGGTATTTGTTGCAGAATATTGTCCCTTTGTAATACTTATGTTTCCATATGTCCTTCAATTCTTTCATAAACAAGGATTCTGAAACAGTGGATAAAAAACAAAACAACATCTCAAATGTTGTAAAATTTCTAACATCGCCACATAATTAAACTAGTGGATAAAATAATCTTACATTCGTTCGTAAATTAAACATAGTATAAATAAATATTTTTCAGCAAGTAAAAGTAATTCTTATGCCGCGAACATATATTTTGGTTAATAACAAAAGTACCCTGAAGGTTTTGGAATAGAAAGTAATAAAACTTACAGTGTGCAAATAATAACTAGCCTCGACACTATAATCATCCTGTAAGGATTTATCCTTGATGATGGAATAGAAACCTTCCTCGATAAAGGCTGTCGGGCTTCATCATTCCTGCACCGAGAAGGAATATTAAGAAGATGGAAGAATGGCTGCCTAGGTCAACAACAACTCGCTAAGGAACTAACCTAAGGTTTCTATGAACTTTTCGACAACATAATAAAATCTTTTGCTCAATTCATACACAGCCGGCAAAGGAACCTTTACAATGCAAAATAAAGAATTCTTGGTAAATTACAGTCTCTACCCAGATCATGTCCTTGAAAAACTCCCCTAAAAGCATTTGTGTTTAAGAAAAGCGTTTAGTGAAAATTCATAAATACATATCCCATATGTATAATATCAGAATCCTCACCGAAAACAGATTTTGTGTGAATTAAAAAGATTATATGTCCTGAACTAATGAAAAATACATTATATTACCAATTGTACTATCAAGAGATTGATATACCGAATACAAAGGAAAAGTTTGGAAGTAACATTATTATCAGAATAATGAACCAACACAAAGGTTGTAATAATGTACCAAGATACTCAGCCGCATCCATTGGCAAATTCATTACTACTTGAGTAATGGATTGAGCCCTCTGACTAGCGAAAATGGTTTCAGTAAATCTCCTCCCGTCCATGTTAAATACCTAAGTTTTCACAGAAAGTCAAGATAATAAAATGCTACTTGACGGTTGTAAAAATCGATTTTGCTAAGCAATAAGAATTCAATCCCAGCATTTAAACATAATAGGGGGCAGTACAAATTAGGAGGATAGTTCAACTAATTTGCCATCATTATTTATACTAATATCGTAAATCAAGAACAATATGTCAGAATGGTAATTATTTATACCTCAATTTGCCTCTCGAGTTTATTGAGGACACAGTTTCTCTCAAGATACTCAACAGCACAAGGGTTCAGATCATTCGCATACACATGTTTGACTTTCTTTGCTGCAGATATGGCGATGGGACCAACCCCAGCAAAAACATCACCTGTATATAGGAGAGAAAAAACAATGGGCTCAGGCTTTAACATTTATAATAGGGATGGTTATAAAATTGCATCAGGTAATAGAGAACTCCATTTTTTACAAGGGAAAATATGACAATGTTAGCAGTGGGATGACATCAGGTTGCACATTACAGGAGATGACTGCAATGAATTTGGAAGCTATGAATCAGCATTCTCAAATATTCCAATATCAATCTACAGTTAGCCATGTATTCTGATTATTGTTTTAAGGAAAAAAATTGTTTGTGATTTCCTATCTTCCACATTTTGTGGAAATAACCTCAGTCTTGCACAGAAAAACATAAGTAAAATAAATAAATAAACATTTGTTTCAATTTTAATGAGCAATTACCATGGACTATACTTACTCTTACATGTCTTTTTAAAACAACAACATTTTTTGTGATTAAACTATGCCAAGCCATAAATAGTATTCATGTTTTGAATGATATTCAAGCAGTATCTACTAACATACAAACAACATCTTTGGGTGTGAAGCAATTTAGAAGCCTCTGCCTTTCAGTTGCGAGCCTTGAATCCCAATATCTACATAAAAGTGATAATAACATTAGATTAAATGATTAAGTTTCTAAAATACATTAATATTTTGATCCTTTTTGGACTTCCACTGCTGCTAAATCAACATGGAAACGCAATCCATTTTCCACTACTGTTGTCACAAGGGAATTATTTCCCGCCAAAACTTCCAGCTGCATTGTTCTGTAGTGATTGAATAGCATCAACTTTGTTTACAACTGTTTGTATCTTTGGCATATTCTTATCCAAAACTACCTAATTGGAACACAAGTAAAAGGGGGGCAAAAAAAAAAGGTCCAATTTAAAATGTGAAATAAAACCTTAGAAAGCAATGATAAACTTGTACACAAGTTTTACCACATGAATAAGGTAATTACCTTATCAATGATGTTTTTATATTGAATGTGCCCTTCTCTCAGATTCAGGTGGGCAATATGTCCAACCGTTTCAAAAGATGAAGGAATAATTGTGCCTTTTGGAAGCAAAGCCTCCAAGACCTGCAGATAATGCATTATATCTACACATAATATATTATAATCATGCAAAGCCAACTAGCATTTATAAATAGACATATATTATTTCCATGAAAACCTAGTATCACAAAAAAGAATTAAACTGCACCAAAAGAACCTGCGCCAAAAGGAATATATACATATGATCAGAACAGAAAAAATAGGTAATAATTACACACACACACACACACACACACACACATACATATATATATATATATATATATATATATATATATAGGGGTGGGTTCACATGGGAACCAATCCCTGTGTGGGAACTAGGAACCTGCTAAATTACATAGTATGCGATGCTATTTATGAATCATGTACATGCTAATAAGATAATGGTGATAATCAAGGGAACATAAAAATAGCAATGTGAAAATATAAGTAGCATTTTGCATTATTGAAATTAGCAATCACATATAATGTAATATAGCGGTTCTTAAAGTTCCCACACAGGGATTTGGTTCTTACATGATCCTAATCCTATGTGTGTGTGTGTATATATATATATATATAACTTGAAAATTTTAAACTCTGTGATTGGATATGAAAAAAAGTTTGAAAAAAAAAAAACCTTCTTTTCCAGTCTCCACTTCTCCAGCCTCGGCGCCCACAGAAAGGACCTGTATACGGTAATTAACTTTATAAAACACAAGAAGATTCAGAGAAGTGTAATAAAAAATACTTTCTTTTGGGGCATGAGGTTCGACATAAATTCGCAATAGGTTTGGTATATTTTTGCAAATAACTCTAAAAACTATTGAGTAATCTACATAAATTCGCTCAAGGTTTCCCAGATTTTTCTTTAAAAACATCTTGACTCGAGCGGTGTTTGGAGTATTTTTAATCAGGTATTTCCTGTTTGTAGGAATTAGTTTGCTTCAACAAGATAGTTTTTGGCAACTTGAGGTAAGCATAAATCTATCTATTAAACTTTAACCTTGTGTCACTCTGAACTCACCGACCAGAATCAAGAAGATACATCGAGGGCACAGGGTACTCATCATTGTAAAGCGTCAACATAACATGCCAAAAAATTGATAATTAACTGCAATCTTTTTCCAGATATAGTGTATGCCAACAAACACAGTCCTACTAACAACTACAAGGAGAAACAAAGGGGGCAAAATACCTTCCATCAAGTGAACGATGAATGTTAAGGAACTTAAATGGAGTTTTACACTGAGGGCAAGTTGGTTGCTTCTTGCAAGAGGCCCACCACAAGATGCAAGTCACGCTGAACAAAAAAGACGTGAATCAGTTAGTAACAAAAATAAGGTTACCAAAAACTGGAAAGAACTCTGCTAATGAAATCAATAAACGTGTTAGGTCCAATACCTCACTCATCCACATGAATCTTTACCAGCAAGATAATTCATAAATCTTCAATATACATATTTTTCTGTCTATTGCCAGAAAGTCATTTCATTCGTTCTTTTTTCCAAGCCTTTATCCTCACTTTGTCATCACTCTCTGGCATGGCATGGGGGTGTACTCATAGTCAGAAATATAGCTACCAATTTTAACTTACGATGGATACAAGACAATTACTATCTTCATTAGAAGTTACATCAAAATCTGGATTATTAAATGGGTAGACATATCTAAATATTTAGTTCACATAAAGTTAAGAAATGGAGTTACTAAAGCATGAATAACTACTACTGGAGTAATAGTGAAATGTGAATTGCAAGGATAAGAATACTAAGTATTATCAGATGAAATGATAATCTTTTTTTTTTTTTCATTTATTGTTATTTCCAGGGCAGAAAAATTTAATAGACTTTTACGAGACAAGGCAAAAATATGGAAAAAAAAAAGATCAGAAATAAAAATAGATACCATAAAAATAAAAAATAAAAAACAAGTCGATAGTAACTAAAAACTATAAGATAATCGAGCGAACTAGCTTTGCCTCTCTGACAATGCTGATCGGTATCATACTTTGGGGAATTATGTTTCTATCCACTTGAACTATAGTAAGAGTTAATCCATTAATATCATTACCAGCTATTAGGTTACAAGAAGAGCAGAATCTGGATCAGATATCCTAATTAGAGGGGTTTTTTATAGATTGCCCTAATTTCAACCTTTTCATCTTTTTACATTCATTTTGTAATCTATCCGAAACCAAGTTCATGCTTAAATTGAACTTCTAACATATTAGAGGTAACCAAAGCACCAGTTTCAAGTTATCAAACCAAACAGATCCAAATACAAATTTGAGAAACAGATGCACATGCAATCTGAGAACCGACCCAGTCAAGTGGTTTTCATGCAGGTCCTTCCACATTCTTTAAAATACGAAAGCGACGCAAAAAACAGATTCACACACACACACACACACTTACTTCAGAGTAGACATTTGTAAATCTCCTAAATCAAATAAATAGAGAATTAGACAATTCAGGGGTGTTTTTGCCAACTATAGATTCTATGCAACGCCAATATAATACACATAAGAGAACAGTATATGACTTTTAGAGAAAAATAATAAAAGGGTTAATTACAAAAGGTGCCCTTGAGGTTTGCATAATTACAAAAAAAAAGGCAAATCAAATTTACAAGAAATACCTACGGATTTTGATTTTGTCTAACATTTAACCCCTTCATAATCAAAGAACATTAAAAAAAACTTCACATTATAAAAATATTACAATTAGCCCCTTAATTTGAACACTGAATCAAACCACAAGGGAATTTTTGTAATTTTGAAATTGAGCTGTTTTTTTTTTTTCTCTTGTGTGTGTGTGAGTAAGCCAAACTCAACCAAAATCATACATGTAAGAGAAGAAAGTGTATCATTCTGGTGGGATGTTGAGTAACTTGAGTTCTAGTTGGACTTCAAAGATGCCTCTGGCGGTTAAGTACCAGTTCGAGCCCGATTCGATCGAGCAATCGGGCGGGCAGAAGAGCCTTTGTTCGATTTTGGAATGGCTCTTGGCATGGGAGAAGAAACTATATCAAGAAGTGAAGGTAGTGTGATCTAAGTCTCATATTTATTTTTTTAGTCAACTTGCTTCTTTGTTGAGTTTGGTTTAATCAAAAAGAAAAAGAAAAGAAAAGAAAAGAAAAGAAAAGAAAAAAGACTCAATTTCAAAATTACACCCCCCCTGGTTTGATTCAGTGTTAAAATTAAGGGGCTAGCTGCAATATTTTTATAAATATGAAGTCTTTTTTGGGAAAATGTTATTTGTTTATGAAGGGGGTAAATGTAAGACAAGATAAAATTCCAAGAGCATTTCTTACAATTTTGAAAGTTAGTCGGGTTTTTCTCGTACTTATGTCAAAATTCAAGGCACCTTTTGTAATTAGCCCTTTTTTTTCTCTAAGTTCCATAACCAATCTCGCATTCAAAACCCTTTCATTCACCCACGTTCCTGACTTTTTATTTCACAACACTTAGAAGCTTCTTGAACTTGCTTCTTTTTACTAAAATTAGCCCTTTTTGAATAAGGCTTTTCACATGAACGCATGCTTAATCACTTTTCGTGATTTGTGTTGGAGTATTATTTTTTTTTTTTTGTATAAGCACTTCAAAACCCAAAACCCTCAATTGATTTTCCTCACATTTCTCGCCAACTAACAACGCACTCTCTCACCTCACCAACGCGAAGATACAAGAGCTAAAATCGAGCTCGGCTAACAAGAAACGGGGCATATGCTCAAGGGGGCTCATTTAGGGTTTTTAAAGTAGCTTAAATATATGGATATGGCCGGAACAAGGGTGATATATGTGCCTCGAGGTCATTTTCCAATTCAATCATGTACGAGCAAAGTTAAACCTTCTCAATGCAATTTCCATAAAAAATGCAAGCAAGCCAATAAATCACACAAGGCTACTTACTAGTTTGCACCGAATTTGGGAGCAAAATCAAAAGAGATTTTAGAGCTTTGCAATCTTTTCACGAGAAAATGTTGATTATATATATATATATATATATATATGCGGTTTTTGGATGAAGCACAAAAATTTAACCCCTCACACAAGAGGCCATAAACATGTAAAAACTCGACAAGTAAACTATTCAAACTTCCAAGCACGTGGAGTTGTTCAAAAATGTAATAACGACTCAAAAGACACAAAAATTGACTCGACCATACAAAAGCGCAAATAGTAAGTGTCACTTCGCCAAGGCTCGAGTTAAGAATGACAAAACATGCATGTAAACCCCGGACCCTAACCACCTACCCACCCCACACTTAAACCATGCATTACCCGCATTTTAATGAAAATCAAGTAAAAGGAGGGTGAATAGAAACTTCCTTAACCGAGCGAGTTTTAGTCAAGCTCGGTAGGGTCCACCTAAGAATCAAGCAATCCAAGCAAAAACCGAGCGTGGCTAGTATCTCCCGGCTTCATGACCGCTACTCACTTATCCAATAGCCCAATGGTTGGAGTCGGAAAATAAGAATTAGAAAAGAAAATCACACGAAATTAAAAACACAAGGAAATATGTACATGAACCCAACCGATTTTTTTTTTTCAATTTTTCAAATGTTTTTGGGGTTTTGAATTTTTGAATGTTTTTTGGATTTTTCAATAAAAGAAAGAAAGAAAGAAATGGAAAGAACTTGAGTTGCCTCCCAAGAAGCGCTTGTTTTACGTCACTAGCTTGACGTACTCCCTTTTCGATCAAGGTGGGAATATAATGGGAGGATACACCAACATAATCTCCTCCTCGTCGGGAGGAATTGTGGTCTTGAAGTGGCCCGACACTTCATCTAAGATCCAATAGAAATATTGAGCGGCTAGTGTTCTAATCGGGCGAGTAGGCGTCGTCGTGGGTAGATCCTCGGGTGGAATGGTAGTTTTGAAGTGCCCCGACGACTCGTCAAGAAAACAAAAGGAATATTGGCCGGCTAGCTCGTCCATCATGTAGTCGATAAACGGGGAAGGAAAACGATCTTTCTTTGTGGCCTCATGAAACTTCTTAAACTCGATCGACATCCTCCAACCCGTTGAAGCCCTCGTGGCCAACAACGCCCCTTCTTCATCTTCAAGAACCAACGAGCCGCTCGTCTTGGGCACCATGTGAATGGGATTCACCCACTCACTCTCGGCGAGTACGAACATCAAGCCCTCTACTAAAAACCTCCACATCCCGGCTCTCACCATAGCTTCAAAACTTAAATTCAAAGGGATAAACCTCTCAATCACTTCGGGTCTCCAACCAATCACACCCTTAAGAACTTTAATTGCTCCAATCGACCCCTCCTCTTCTCCTTGATCCGAATTTTCCAAAATGGTAATCGGTTGGCTCTCCTCTTTCTCTAAATAAGCATGCTCGAGGGGAAATGGAGGAGGCTTAGGCTCGGGCTTGTACCTCCTCTCGGTCTCATCGGAAACTAACTCAAACAATCCACCGACCCCCTCAAGCCACTCATCAAGCTCTTCAATATTAGCATCACTAACCTCCACCTCCCCCTCTAAAAAGTCGTCAATATTTTCAATCTTATCATCGATAACCCCCACCTCCCCCTTTAGAAAGTCGTCGTTGCCCTCAATGACCCATAAAACATCTTTGTCACACAAGTCTTGGGTACGTTGGAGCACAACGGATTTATCATGTAGAACAAAGGGCTCGACAACATCGCAACAATCCTCAATATCAACGTCCGGTCCAATCTCCCCCTCATGGTACATATCTTCCATATAAGCTTGTTCGATCGACCCTTGGGCTACGTCCATACGTAAGCAAACCTCGAAGGAGAAGCTTGATGGATAGGGTATAAGAGCATCCCGAATATTCTTTGCAAGATGTGGGAGGGTAGAATCGGGAAGAGTAAGAATATTCGTAATAGAAACCACCTCTACCTCGGACGGTGGTGCAAGCTCATTATCAGTCACCCCACACTTATCGAGGATTGTGACCGCAAGAGGATGCGAAGGTTGGCTTGGCAATATTTCGTTCTCATTAGCTTCAATTAGCACGACCAAATCACTCTCCATTTACCCAAGTGTCGTGTGCATAATGTCGTTCGTAGTCTCAATTGAGGCCAACGTAGTGGTCAACGAATTCAATTCTTGAAAAATGGCCAAAAAAGTCGGGTCGAGGGGTGGAATAGGAGCATGCATCGGAATATCGAGGGCGGGAGGGGCATTTTGGTCATTGGAGCTCAAACCTCCGAAGTACGCATACGGATCGGGATCATGAGTGCTATTGGTGGCATCAAATTGGGCATAATCAAAATTGGAAGTGAGAGAACCATCATGTAGGCCGCGATTCAGGCTCAGCATATCTGGATAATTTTGTGGAGTACCATAGCCATAAGAGCCGGAAGTTGGGGTGTGCATGTTCGGATAGGAGTAAGGAGCTTGCACGTTCGGATAGGAATTTGGAGCTCCATAACCACCCAAGGAACCACTCAAGCCCGAGAAACTATCAAACCCGACATGGTTTGCACCATGCCCTCCCATGTCGAGTTGCCCATATCCATATCCACCATTGGCAACGTGGTTTGCACCATGCCCTCCCACGTTGCCAACTCCATTATACATCGATCCAATCCCGACATGGTTTGCACCATGCCCTCCCATGTCGAGTTGCCCATATCCATATCCACCATTGGCAACGTGGTTTGCACCATGCCCTCCCACGTTTCCAAATCCATTATACATCCTCTCATTCCCAACATAGTTTGCACCATGCCCTCCCACGTTGCCAAATCCATTATACATCCTCTCATTCCCAACATGGTTTGCACCATGCCCTCCCATGTTGGGAATGTATCCACCATAACTATACAAACCTTGCATACTAAACAAAGAAACGTCAAATAACAAAGAAAGCTAAAAACACAATGAAACTACAACCAAATCGAAAGCCTTAACCAAGCCGACTCGCAACGGCGCCATTTTGAAGTGTAGTTTTTCGTGGATCAAAAGATTTGAAGGTTCATTTGGCTCGGTATTATTGGAAATCGTTTCAATTGATGAATCCAGGTGTTTCAAGCTTGGAGAATAGCAAGAAAATGAAAACAAGCAATGAAATTATCTATACTATCCTAAGAATTGAAATAACAAGTCGATAGATTGCCTCGGTCGTATGCCCATGATGGAAATGCAAGCAATTAAAGGAATTAAGCAAGAACAAGCAAAGTTTCACCAAGTACAAGCATGCATGCACAAGGTACAACTATGCATAAAATCCTAAATAATGAAAATTACCAAAAATTGAAAGTATGAACCGATAAAGCAATGAAAATGGACGGGAAAGTTAAAAACTTTAAGTAAAATAACAAGCAACGAAGTCTAGATCTAAAATTTAACCTAAAACTATGCATGAAAATAAAATCAAAATAAAGCATAGGAAAAACTCAAAATCATGACGATCCAAGACCCGATCTATGATCTAGATGTGTCACTCATCTAGGTTCCATAGCCAATTCATATGTTTCATCATGAATTCAAGGTGCTAAAGCAAAAAGTATAAAATGAAGAACAAAGCATAGAAATGAAGAACAAGAATGAAATTAAAAGAAAGCTTACTAGAATTAAAGAGAGAATCCAAAAGCTTGATTGAAATTGCAAGGAATTAAAAATCCAAGGGAGTACTTGAATCCTTCTTGAGCTTACAAACCCAAGGCAAAGCTTGAAAATTAAATCTAGAGAGAGAAAACTAAGTCTCAAACCCAAGCTTGGGTTGGGAGGAGGTGTTTTTACAATATGAGAGTTGTAGTCTATTTATACTAATTTAATTGGGTTTAAATGGGCCAAATTAGCCAAAAAGGCTTGAAATATTGGGTTTGACCAAGTTTGACCCGGAGGCACCTTCCTAAACCCTTGGCTCGACCCTGGGCTCGATTTGGCTCCATTTGGCTCAAGATGGCTCGGCAATTACCGAGCCTAGGCGCACATGGGCGCAGGTGGCCAGCA
>BMAC01001530.1:28593-75756 GCA_014905375.1 Phtheirospermum japonicum
AGACTCAAGATTAAAATGATCAAGGACCCGATCTATAGCCTAGATGTGTCACTCATCAAGATTCTATAGTCAATTCACAAGATCAAGCAAGAAGTTAAAGAGCTAAGGCAAAAAGCATAAATTGGAGAAAATGCATGAAATTGAAGAACAAAGCATAAAATAAAAGAAAGCTTACTAGAATTAAGGAGAGAAACAAGCTTGAATTAAATTGCATCAAAGTAAAAATCCAAAGGAGTATTTGGACTCATCTTAAGCTTACAACCCCAAGGCAAAACTTGAAATTAAATCTAAATCTAGGAAAATAAATTACAATTAAGCTTGAGATTGAATTTAAAAACCTAAGAGAGAGAATTTGAATCTAAGAGCTTGGAGAGAGGATTTTTAATCCCAAACCCATGCTTGGGTTGGGAGAAAATGAGAGGTGTCCTACAATATAAGAGTGAGGTTCTATTTATACTAATTTTAATTGGGTTTAAATGGGCCAAATTAGCCAAAAAAGGCTTGAAATTCCCGAGTTTGACCAAAATTGATCCGTGTTGACCTTCCCAGCCACTTGGCTAGCCTTTTGGAACCTCTTGGCTCAATTTGGCTCGAGGAAATATTGATCTGGGCATGCATGGCTCGGACACTGGGTAACCTAGTGTCGTCAGGCGCACCCAGTGTCCGCAGGCGCTGGGCGTGGGGCGTGGTTGGGCAAGGCATGGCGACGCTGGGCGCTGTGTGGCGCGAGTGGGCGCGAGGCAAATCGCGGCAGGGCGCCGCTTGGCGCGAGAGGGCATGGCAATGGGCGAGGGCTGGCGAGCGTTGTGCGCAGGCGCTGGGCGGATGCGTGGGAGCTGTGCGCGCGGGCGCTGTGCGGACACTGGGTAACCTAGTGTCGGCAGCGCTACCCAGTGTGGCAGTTCTGGAGCGGATTTTGGCGAGGCTGGGCGTCGAATGGCGAGAGGGCGCGAGGCGTGGCGAGTGGGCGCGACGCTAGGCCACTATTCCAGAATGTTTGGGCATTTTTGAGCCTCTCTTGGCTTGAATTTTGATCCTTAATGCCTTGGCCTATAAAATAGGAATTTTGAACATAAAAACCCAAGAATTTCACCAAATCTCAAGGTAATTAAACTCATTCAACCAAATTAAATATAAAAACAACAAGAAACACAAAAAATAATAAAACAAGTAAAACGACCTAAAAACCTAACGAAAAACTACTCAAAACTACTAAGATCAATATAAAAATCTATCTAAAAACACGAAAAAAAACACAACAATTACAAGCAATACAGGCTGCATTCTACATTTTTTAAGGAGTATACAATGTTCAAGATTGTTGAAGAGGATATGCGTTATCTCCCTTCAAGTGAGGCTATCATAAGAACGTTATTTCTTTCTTATGAAATTGGTGGAGAATACTTGAGGTTTGCTTTCCGGTAACGATGTCAAACTGTTGTTGTATGGTGTGCATGAAAATTAATCATACAACTCATATTATTGAAGAGCACACTAGCTTTACTTACCAAACTCTTTATGTTCTATAGTTCCCAGTTTTCACGTTTATTTCTCATATTTATTCCTTTAAAAAAGAGAGCATACTTTGCAAATAATTTATGGGACAATGTGAAAGCATCCGACAAGTGTTCTCTCGAAGACTGGTCTTTTAGATCTGCCATGAGATTTGGCATATCGATAGGAAATTACTCGATTGTTTTGGTTTGTTATAATATTTGTACATGCAATGGAGATAACTAAATTTATAGTAATACCTGCCTTTTCCAATAACCATAGAGATATAAATTGTAGTGATTCTCAACAGAAGTACATATAGGCATGCAGTTAAGTAACACAAACTAATTAAATGATATTAAAATTCAAGATTATATAATTATTGTTAGTTCACATAAACATTTCTTTCTGTATATAATTATATATTTATGTATGAAATTACAAGACATACAACATTTTTGCTTTTGAAATTTGGACATTGATAACGTTTCTCAGCGCAATTTTGCTTTTTCCAGTTCTCTTACGGCCTAAAGCATAGAAGGCCTTTTTATCTGGTTTCATAAGCTACATTTTCAATAATCTGGTGGTCTTCGGTTCCACCTTGGCCATCAAGATGTGTGATTTATTTAGGGAGTGTTTGCAATTCAAGATTGTGGTATCTCCAAACTATGGTAAGGTAACATTTGAATGTTTAGTTTTGGATCTGAATTTATTAGATTTTCATGTTGTACTGTTTCAGTTTTCAATTCTTAGAATTCTTATTGTAAGAATATTAATTGTTTTCCAGTTTGACCTTTGATAGTGATTGTATGCTAAATTGGTCTAGTTATGTTAGCTATGTATGTCTCTGTTGTATGAAAGTATTTTCTCTTAAAAAGATCCTGGATTTTTTTATTTCAAAGATAGGCCCTCAAGCTTAATCTAATTACAAAAATTATCTATATCTTTTTAAATTTCAACTACCATTGATATTTATTTCTATTTTACAAGTTATACAACAAAGAGATATTTATCAAGTGTTCCCGATACATTTATGGGATATTTGTACATCTTTCTTTATCATGAAACAAAATAGAATCAGAAAAGGGACCAACCGATTTTATGCTCTCTTACCTTTTCATGATTGTACTAATCATTTTTTTCAACATTATAGACTTTTCAACGCTTATTGATATTCTAATATATTTGGACTCCAATAGAGTTAAGGGAGCTTTAATAAAGAATATATGAATAGTTCAGTTTCATATTTGTCGACAACGCCCGCAGTGAAGTACGGGTCATCCGCTAGTTTGAAAGAAAATTATAAAAATAAATCAATTATAAAGTGACACATGTCCTCAAAATTATGTATACCAATTGGAGTATTAAAGTATAGATATAGATATAGATATCATTTAACATCCATTTTATATGAAAAATTAGAGAAGATTCTCATTTGCTATTCTAACATGAGAAATTATTATATCGGGTGGTGGATGTTGTAAGGGAAAATTTTATTTTTGATACATTATATTGGTCAGTTTTTACAAAGATGTTGTCCAACACCAAATCATATTTTGTAAGTTGACAAATTTATCAAATAAGGTACTCCCTCCGTTTTAAATAAGTGTCGTTTTAGAGATTTAATTTTATTACAAATTAAGTGTCGTTTTAGAATTTTTTATCACTTTATTCCAATTTTATCACCATTTATTTTAAGAAATATAAACAATTTTATGGTAATAAAATAACTAAAGGGAAAGAGTGGAAGTAATTAAATGAGAATATTATTAATTGATTGAGGATATGTTGGTCAAATATTATACTCCTTAATTTTAAACAAAAACTCTAAAACGACACTTATTAAGAAACGGAGGGAGTACATTTTTATCATGTTTGAGCTCAAATGCTGATGTGACATAATTATTTAATTTTTATCATTTTTCATTAATTTTAATTATTAAATATAAAAAAATTATTTTTACCCTTCCTTCTCATTTAATTTAATTTCTTTTCTTTTATTTTTTTTTCTCTTATTTTTCCTTCTATTTTCATCTTCCACATCTTCATTTCGAAGATTTGCATCTTCATCTCTCTTTGTTTTTCTACTTTACACACTTCCATGGCTTGAAGAGAACCAGAGAGAGCAATGGCGACGCAGGTGGTCACAAATTTTTGAAGGAACAAATGGGTGTTCATGAATTTGTGGTGGTGGCAGCGGATCTGGGCGGTGGGTGGCCACGTCGGACCTGGTGTTTCGATTTGAAGAAATTAGGGAAAAAAACAAGGTCGATAGCGACGCTGGACCATCGGTGTCGGACCTGGTGTTTCGATTGGTGCTCAGTTTTTATTCCCCTGAATGGCGTCATATTCTCCATGTCGGTATCGGAACCGTGCCTCCGCCGAGGCGGAGCTCCACCACCTTCGTACAAGCATAATTCGTGGTTGCCGGACATCCTCCGTGACGAGGCGTGAATGAGTCGCCGGAGAAATCACCGCCTGCGGTGCGGTCGTTGCGTCACCGACAACGGCCTCGACGGATTTGGATCCTAAGCCATTATTTGGGATTCAACTTCGACTCGACGGATTTGGATCCGAAGCTGTCGTCTACCTTTCCGCGCTGGAGATTTACCATGCCGTGAACCTGCAATACTGTGACAGCTGATCTAAGTGATGATCCGGCGACGACGAGATTGAAGCAATGGGCGCAGGTGGTTGCGTGTTCGGTGCGCATGGCGCCGTACTTATTGTGATTTAGGGAAGAATTGAAAAGCAAAAAACAAAATTCAAATTTTGTATAATTAGAATGTCCTTCTTTATTTCAATGGTCTTTTTTTCTTTTTTTTTTAATTTTCCAATTGATGAGGCGATTAAATTTTTGTATTTTTTTTTCTGCTAGCTTCAATGGTTGAAGGTTGTAGGAGTTAACCTAATTGTTGGGGTTTGTAATTATATTTATTTTTGAACTTCTCCATAAAATCAATGGATTTTACCTTTTTAATTTTCGAGCAATTTGTCGAAAATTATGAGAAATAGCGAAAGATGTGGTTCAATTCGGGATTATTTTGTGTAATTGATTCTTTTTTTTCTTGATTTCATGGAAATTAATTTAGAAATAAAGGGAAAAAATTAAAGAGAGGGTAAAAATGACTTTTTCCTCTATTTAGTAATTAAAATGAAATAAAAAATGATAAAAAGTTAAATATTCATGTCACGTCAACATTTGGATCCGAACATGATAAAAATGTACCTTATTTGATGAATTTGTCAACTTACAAAACGTGATTTGATGCTTGTAAATGAATCGATCCAACTTCCTTCAGAACACAGAGAGTAATGACATATATATTATATAACCAGGGGCGTAGCCAGGAATTTTTTTTGCCCCATGCTACCCGAATATAAATATTTTGGTAGGTTTGTTTCATATTCTATGTACGATTTTTTTTGTTATACCATCATATTGTTTGAACAAAAATACATATTTTTAAGGTGAAACGTCATAGTTCACATAAATATACATGTTCAGAAGTATGATATTTTACCTTTAGAATATGTATTTTTATTTAAAAAATATGAATGTCTAATGGAGCCTTTCGTATGCTTAGTGTACAACAATTCTTGCATGTGTTTGTGTGTAAATTAATATATAATAAAATACGAGTATTTTATTAATAAAATGGATATATGTTATGTGTTATATTAGACATGACAGTCATAACTCTTGACTAATTTAACCACTTAAAAAAATAGTCAATACTTTGTGGGATCCAAAAAATAAAATTAATAGCAAATTAGACAAATTAACTCATATCCAACAACTCTAAAAAATACGTATAAAATATTCTATATTAATTACAAATATAGTGATTCGAATAAGAAATAAAGTATTAAAGTGGCATTCTGAAAATAGATGTGTGGTGCATTTTTTTAAAAAATAAATGCATTAATTATTGATTGGTGTCAATAAACTCAGTTTAATGTTGAAAGCTCTAATATATATTCAATCATCAATAATATAATTTATGAATATTGGGATAAAAAAATTAAATATAATTAGACTAGAATATAATTAATATGGGCTAATTCAGTTTAACATAAATTAATTATTAATTTTTCGTCAAAATATATATAAAATAAAAATAAAATAAATAATTCAACATGGGCTAGAGCCCTGCCAAGGCGGCTCCGCCCCTGTATATAACCATGCATGTTATGTTATTAAATCACTAACCTTTTATACATGTCTTTGTATCCCATGTTTAAGAATGATAGTTCACACTTATACCAACTTCTGTAACCTCTGATTCCAGAAAATTAGTAAAGAAGAAAATTTCCATTAATTGGATGGTGAAGCTAATTAATTAATTGATAATGTCCCCATCCTCCAAGCAAGTACATATAACTATATATGTGTGTATGTTCGCGCTATCAGCGTGTGTATCCTTCTATATTGAAAACAAGGACACTAATGAGCGAGAGTTATTTTTGTTTGGCAGCAAAGTATGCTAAGGGTCCAACTATGGCAGCATTAATGTAAGTAGAAGGCTCAGTCTGACCCTGGTCTCGGACGTCCTTGAAGTTATCATACCCGTCCGGACCTCCAACAATGGCACCGGTCAATGTGTTTGGGTTTGGGTTGTATGTGTGCAAATATAATCCAAACCCAACCCCACATGCAATATGCTGCGGATGTGCTCTGACTGAGGGCGAAGAGGCTGCTCTGTGGTGCACTCTCTCTGGAAATATTGGCCCATAGTCTACCATGTATGACGTTTTCATCGGATTCGTCCCTAATATGTAGTCCACCTGCATTAATTAAATCCATCCATCCATCGTCAAAGATAAAAATATCCAATTCAAAAGAAAAATCTCCCTCTATAGAGGTATTTTTGTTGTTTTGAAGATAACTTTTTTTTTTTTGTAGTGTTTTAATTAATTAGCCTTAGGAAATAATTAATGCTTATAGCAAATGAGTTAGATGAAACAAATAAGGGGTACATACTTGCGCTTTGGCTTGGTTTCGCAATTTCTTTGGATTGAAGGCGTGACCTTCACAATCGATTTTATGCGTTGGCGAATGTCGATTTGCCAAGTATTTGGCGTATGTGGTGATCAGGAAACTCAAGGATGTTACATACTGGAGAGGGCTATCAGGCAGGTTCTTGTTATACATCATACCTCCTGCGTTTAAATTAAAATTAGTTTTTACAGAAAAAACAATTAAATTAAATATCTGGAGAAAAAAAAAAGAAAGATTTTATTTGGAGTTCCAATAACAACCTCCTGTGAACTGTATACTCAAGGATGGGGAATCCCGCAATATCTTACACATGAATGTTTCGGCTTTTTCTTTGAATTTTTCAAAATTTTCATCCTTACCCACCAAATATTCCTGCACAGTTAATATGCATGCAAATTTCTAATATTAAACCAAATTAAAATCAGTGAGCTATTAAAGTAAGAAGGATCGATGCATTTGTGCTGATCGATCGACTTAATTACCCGAGCCAGGACAACATAGGCACCAGGAAATTTGCTGTCCCACCCGAAAGTGTCTACATCATCAGTACAACCATATGATGTAATGTAATTCCGATAAGATGTCTTATTAGTGGCTTTGTACAGCCATGCTGCTCCCCATAACAGCTCGTCCTGCGGAACAAAATGAATTATATGATCGAACAGCTAGCAATTTATCTGGTAATAAAGAATGACATTAATTAATTACCTCGAAACCCGAATAAGATTGATAAAACCCGTCAACAGAACCATACGACACTTGGTTGTTAGTTGCAAACTGCATCACAACTTCGGCAGTATTCCGAAGCTGTTCACTGTACCTGTGATTAGCTTTCCGGAAAACAATTGAAGCAGCCGCCAATGCAGCAGCGATTTCACCCGCCAAGTCAGACCCTGCCGTCACCCTGTACACGGTTCTTGGCGTGTCCATATCTTCCGGCCTCTCCCAACAGCTGTGGTCCTTGTTCGGATCCCCAACGCCCGAGTAGAGCTTATTGTGAGATTCCACTTGGGACGCACACTTGAGAAGGTAGTCCGTCCCCCACTTGATAGCTTCCCGGGCACTATCCAAGTCACCTCTCTCCATTAGACTCCCAAACTCGATCACACTCCACGACAGCGTCGTCATTGTGAACGCCATTGGGAAATTGAACTTCACGTTGTCCCCAGAGTCGTAGTAGCCTCCCGTTAAGTCCACCTGCGCAGCATGCAAAAATAAAAATAAAAATAAAAAGACATATCCATGGGACTTCATTAGTTTGCATGTCACATGTTGTATGTTGTTATACGTACCCCAGCCTCGTTACCATCGTAAAGTGCAGAATCAGCCCTCCAATTCAATCGTTGATTAGGAGGAAGTTCGCCGGACCTCTGGCCTTCGAAGAATAAAATTGATTTCGTAAGTGCTTCTTTGTAGTTGTATTCATCGCCTCCGCGTATTATGAATGGTAAACAGAATAAGAGGATGAATAGATAATATTGAGAGCCATTCTTCAAAAACGCCATTATACAGATAATTAATTGATGAGATGAAAATTTGATTTTCTTTGTATTAAATATAGGAGCTGGAAATTCAATCTTTTTACAACAACGTTAATTTCGGCTTTTCTAAATCATGCGTTGATTGATTGGTCAACTCATCAACCATCATATTCTACATCTTTATTTATCGGTATTTTTCAATATTGTATTATATAATAATAATAATAACAATAATAATAATAATACACTTACCTGACTTTATTGGAATATAAAATGCATCAAAATTAACTTAGAAAATAAATTAATCTAATATGAGTCTCATTCATTTTTTTAGAGCAGTTATATTGGTCTGTTGACTGATTTGACTCATTTCCCCACTCACACTTTTTTCAATCAAATTGACTACTATAGTAGCTCGCTAGAGTATTAAATCACATAAATTAGTAGAATAAGTTTTATTTGTTTATTTATTACAGAACGTAAAAGTTAATTCATGCTGGACATAAACTGTGTATAGATCATGCTCTAAGAATACGAGGATCCAAGCCTACAAAAAGAAGAAAGAAGTGCCATAATTTCTTGTTAATTTCCTGAAGTTCAAGGAAATTAAAACACCGTACATCACGCCAAGAAGAATAAATCACTCATCGTGAATTAATAAGCGGCGCTAAAAACTATTTTTTTTCATAATGAGAGTGTGAATTTCTCCAAAGTATTTTTAGAAACTTTGGCAATGTGATGTTAATTGTACATAGGCGGTCTCTCGATCATATATATACCGTATTAATTAACCATACATCAATAGACTAAATGAAATTTGAAAGATTATTTAACTTATGAAACTTAATAGAACCGTACAGAATTCTATAAATTCTATTATGAATCCTATCTAGAAAATAGTTGAATTTTACGGAATCTATACTTTCTATATATATACTTCCTTTTTTCTATAATAAAGTTGGTTTACATGCCTCTAGTCGCGGCATTTGTTATCTTGTAATTGGTCGACGATTTTTATTTTATTCTCATTTTCTTACTGGTTTCTACATTTTGACTTTGATTTGTTCCTTTGTTTAGAAAAACTAGGATTTGGCTCTCACAAAACCATCCTCTCCCTTTCGTCTTCTTTTCTCGCTACTTTTTATAAGAAAGTTTCTATCATTCCTTTCAAAAAAAATTCTTATCCATAATTGTTTTGAGAAAATTTGGGAAACGTGAATCTAGGTTATAATTCAATTTGGCATCTCCGTTTTCGTCAAAGTCTTCTAACGAAGCTCTTTGAGGCTCGGCAATGTCTTTACAGATGAACGATTCTTCGCCTTCTCCTTGTGCGGTGGAGAACCCTGTTTCGCTTTCAAGTATCACGTCGTAGCATTTAGATGCCCCTTTTAGGCCGCATCGCGTGGATCCCACTATGTTCACTGACTATCCTGGCGAGACAGTCACGCACGACACCAGAGGCGGATCTACTTGGGAGCCTGGGTAGCACAGGCCCCCCCAAATTTTTTATCTTTTACTTTTATATATATATATATATATATATATATATATATATATATATATATATAGTTATAGTTAATATTTATAAAAAATAATATTGTTTCTTATAGTTTAAATTAAAAAAAATGTATTAATTTCTAAACTAGCTAAGTTTGTTGTTTATTTTTTAAGCCATAATATTTAATTTTTTAGAATATGTGATGTATAATGGTTTTGTTTGGTGATATTTAACGGGGATTTGAGTTTAGATGTTGTTGATCTCATTTATCATTAAGTTTTTTAAATTTTAAGTTTATTATACCAACGGTATAAAATTATATAATAGCATGAGAGATCAAATATATTGCATAATCATTTTACTTACATAYCTAGAGAAAAAGTTGTTTTTGATTATTAGCATGATATAATTGTAAGTCGATTTTAAAATATGATAACTCGGCGAAAACAATAGTATTATATTTTTCTTAAACCTTTATTAGATTTTATAATTGTTATTTAATATAATAATTTTTTAAATATAATTTTAATAAATAAGAATATTATTATGTCGGTGCCCCACCAAAAAAGATTTTCTGTATCCACCTCTGCACGACACCCATAAACGTGTCATGAGATTCCTCAATCAATAAATAGTAATCTGTTTTGGATTCACATATGGCTTTGATTTGTTCCTTTGTCTAAAAAATTAGGGTTTGGCTCTCACAAAACCCGCCTCTCCCTCTCACCTTCTTTTCTCGTTGCTTTTTATAAGAAAATTTCTATAATTACTTTCAAAAAAAAAATTCTTACGTAATCCTTAATTATTTTGAGGAAATTTGGGAAAAGTGGATGTAGGTTATAATTCAATTTGGTATCTTTGTCTTCGCCGGAGTCTTCTAACGGAAGCAGGTCGCTCTTTCAGGCCCGACAATGTCTTTGCAGATTAACGATTCTTCGCCTTCTAATTGTTCGGCGGAGAACCCTGTTTTGCATCTGTTGAGAAATTTATTCTTGACAATAATACTTATTTTGTTATTTGACTTTTTTGGGTACAAAATAAGTTAGGAAACTAGATTTAGGAGTACTGGTTGAATTATAAGACTTTAGTTAGTTTCCTAAATTGTGTTTTAGGATTTGTTTTACTTGTTTTTCAAGTTTAGGATTCTAGGATTCTCTATTTAAGACAAGAGAATCCTAAAGTTTGAAAATAGTTCTTTACGCACGGGATTTCTAAAAAAAAAGACGACGCAACACAAGACGCACGGTAAGGAAAGAAGATGAAGACTACTTGGAGCCATTGTTCGAGATTAACAAGTTCTTCAAAGTTGCATAACCAACGGAGAAGACCTTATCATCACGCCGGTAAGTATTTAGTATCAAATTTTTTATATTCTAGTTTTCGTATATTACTTCATATTTTTGTATTGTTCGTGAACAAGAAAGTAATATAGTTTTCGAGTTTGTACATCCAAGTTCACAAGTACTTTTACTTTTGAACTGAATTTAATTTGTCGTGTTCTTAAATTTTATTTCCACTGCATAATAATCGTATAACTCTGGTTGATGTTGTTAGTCAGTGTTGGTTAACATTGATAACAATATCACAAACTGATACTTATTTTTAAAACTATAGACCTTCAAATTACACAATTGGTATCAGAGCGGGTTACTTAACCTTTTAAGTAGTGATCCTTATTTTTAGGTGCTATGGATGCTCAAGGCAACCCAAGGCCTCCGATCCTCAATGGGAGAACTATTCCCTCTGAAAACAGAGGATGCGTTGTCACTTAAAGAGCATTGATGAACGTGCATAGAGAACCGTACTAGTCGGATGGGAAAAGCCACGTGCACTGATGGTGAAGGTGATACCATTGACAAGAAAGAGGAAGATTGGACTGCTGACGAGATAGCTACTGCAAAATGGAATTCCAAATGCATCAACATCTTGTGTGGATATGTAGATTCAAGTTATTACAGAGTCATCAAGAATTTCCACTCAGCAAAGGATGCATGGGACGCACTTCAAAGGGTGTGTGAAGGAACTCAGAGCGTGAAGAGATCTAGGCTGAGAATGTTGATGTTCACTTTCGAGGCAATGAGAATGGCTGAAAAGGAGTCGATCATGGACTACTTCATGAGACTATCAGACATTACAAACGAGTGTAGAGAGCTTGGTGAATCAATAACTAACTCCCGTCTTGTAGGAAAACTGCTAAAATTCATTTCAAAGAAATTTAATATGAAGGTGGTGGTCATAGAAGAATATAAAGATATTGATGATATAGAGTTTAATACCTTGGTTGGAAATCTCAAGCAATATGTGATGGAACACCTTTGTTCCAACTCAAAAGAGAAGAATGTGGCTCTCTCCTCTGATGAAAACCTAGACAACGATGAAGATGATGAGGAGTTTGATTTGAATGGGATTCTGAAAAAGATGGAATCAACTACTATTGAGGAGGACGAATTGTACTTTGTGACCCAACGGTTCAGCAATTTCTTGAAGAAGAAGAACAGCATTGGAGGTTCAAGCACAAAGTCCAGGCCACAGGCGTCTACTCCAAAACTTACTGGACGCGCTCTTCCCAGATCTCATTCCACATCGTCAATTTCCAATGCATCCAGTCCCACGAAACTACTCAGTGAGGTGCAATGCCATGAATGTAAGGGTTGGGGACACTATAATAATGAATGTGCTAACACTCTTAGGAAGAAGAGCATGGCTTCTACAGGCTTTACTGAGGATGTCAATGATTCCGAATCAACTGAACCTGTTCCATCCTTATTCTTCAATGTTGTGTGGGACGACGACGTCCATTTTGGTATCCTTGAAACCAACATCGTGTGCCTGAATGCAGAGACTACTGATTATTTTGAGGAGTACGAGCAGTTAAGTATTGAGCACAAGCAACTATTTGTCAGTTGGGGAAAACAGGTACTCAAGGTCAAGGATCTCATGAAAGAAGTGGAAAAACTAACCAAGGAGAAAGGTGATCAACTCGACATAATTTTTCGCTTGGAAACATCGCTCACCAAGAAGGATGATGAGCTAGAAAATGTGAGAACCGAGTTGATAAAGGTTCAAGGAACTATCACGAATCTGAAAAAAGGGAAGGCAAAGCTCGACAAAATCCTGGAGACAAGCTTCCCAAAAACCTCAAAGCATGGAATTGGCTATAAACCGAATCAGCCAACACATTGCTTGAGCCAAGAACAAAAGTTGACCAAACGGCACAAGAAGAGAAGGAGACAGTTCGTGTGCCATCATTGTGGTGAGCCAGGTCATATTCGACCTTTTTGCTGG
The DNA here is from genome assembly GCA_014905375.1 of Phtheirospermum japonicum. Classification (NCBI taxonomy): domain Eukaryota; kingdom Viridiplantae; phylum Streptophyta; class Magnoliopsida; order Lamiales; family Orobanchaceae; genus Phtheirospermum; species Phtheirospermum japonicum. The sequence continues at coordinate 41,354 of BMAC01001530.1, forward strand.
AAGATTATTGGCGAGAGAAGACACTTTCAGAGAACAAATGTGACTACTAAATCCCATGTTGGTTCTCGTCTTACCAACATCAATACCAGCACCAGGTTCAAACAAGTGTGGGTCAAGAAAAATACCATCAAGTGCAATATGATCCACACCTCCCTGAAGTCCCACATTCCAGGAGCCTGGTATTTCGATAGTGGATGCTCAAGCAGATGACTGGGTCAGAAGAACTACTTTCCAACATTGTCAGATTTAGAGGTGGAAAATTAAAGTATGGAGGAGGTGCTAATGTCCAAATCGTTGGCCAAGGAACTCTTCATGTTCCCGGCGTTGTAATCCTGGAAAATGTGTTGCTGGTAGAAGGACTTACTGCAAATTTGATCAGCATAAGTCAACTGTGCGACGGAGGTTTTGGTGTCAAATTCAACCGTGAAAAGTGTGAAGTCTATGAGGAAAGTGGACCTTGTATCCTCACTGGTCATAGGACTTCAAATAACTGTGACCAAATCAAAAGTGATGCCTTTTTCAAATTGTCTCAATTAAGTGATGCTGAGGTGTGGCATCAAAAACTTGGGCATGTCAACTACAAGATGATGGACAGGTTAGCCAAGGAAGAAGCTGTAAACACCAAGATCGTCCTTGTGTGTGAGGCGTGCCAGAAAGGAAATCAGGTCAGGGCGCCACATCCAATAGTGCAGAGTTTCACGACAGCATCTTGCTTCGAACTCCTTCATATGGATCTCATGGGAACACTTGACGTCGAGAGCCTTGGTTTCAAGAGGTACCTTTTAGTTATTGTAGATGATTTTTCTAGGTTCACTTAGGTAGAATTTCTAAAAGAAAATTCTGAAACTTTTGAAGCATTCAAAAGACTTGCAAAGAGGTTGTGTGTAAGATTTTATGTGAACATTGGTAGGATTAGAACTGATCACGGTAAATAGTTTGAAAATGCATCTTTCTCAAAATACTGCACTTCGGAGGGCATAAGTCACGATTTTTCTTCACCTACTCCCCAGCAAAATGGCATAGCTGAACGTAAAAATTGGACTCTTGCTGAGATGACTAGAACTATGCTCATTTCTAATGGCATAGCAAAACGTTTTTGGGCTAAAGCTATGAATACTGCTTGCCATATTATAAATAGGGTTTATTTTAGACCAGGGTCATGTGCAACTCCCTATGAATTGTTGTTGGGTAAAAAACTGAACTTGAGCTATTTTCATGTGTTTGGATGTATTTGCTATGTGCTGAACGATAGAAATCATCTAGCTAAACTGGACTCAAAAAGTGACAAGTGCATCTTCATGGGTTATTCCCAAAGTCATGAACTTTGTATAATTTTTCTCTACTAGGTTGTTTAACCTTAGAACTCGAAGCATTTTTTAGTCTGTGAATGTCAAGTTCGATGATCTCACGAGTGGAGTTAAACCTACAGAGAATAATGATCTGATTTCTGATCAAAATCCTCAAGATATGGTCACTCTTCCTGTAGATGATAGTGCAGGTACTGAAAACAGAGATGCAGGTGCTGAAACCAAAGAGTTGAGTGATGTTGGTACCAATGTTGGGTCTGAGAACTCAACATCAGCTCAAGACACCGCAGAATCAGATTTTAAATCAGAAGACGAAGATCCAGCTGATACTATTGATTTTCATTAGTGGGATATCCCATACAGAATTCAGAGAAACCATCCCGTGTGCCAAATCATCGGAGACTTAGATGAAAGGAGTACAAGAAGGCAACAGATAAATTTCAAGGAAATGGTCAGGTACGTGTGTCTGTCTACTAATTGTTCTGAGATTCGTGAGTCTTTGTACTTATCTAAAACACAACCCAAGCGTGTGGAAGATGCGCTCAAGGATGGATTTTGGATAAAAGCAATGCAAGAAGAGCTGGACCAATTCACCAAAAATGATGTTTGGGATTTAGTTCCTAGACCAGAAAATTCTCACATGATAGGAATGATTTATTCATTTTTGTGTGTGTTTTTCGTATATTTTTGCATTTCGTTTTGTGTGATTTTATGGGTTTTTAGGTTTATATTCTTCATATTTCTCTTATTTCGTGTTTTTATCCCGTTTATTATACTTTGTGGTTTATTTCGTAAGATGCAGCCTAAATGAGTTTAGTTTTCTTTATCAGTAGTAAAATGGGCTGAAGAATGCCAGCAAAAGGACGCATTTAAGGATGCTCAAGTTGAAGAATTGGAATGACGAGAAGAAAACGAGCTTTCCGGCAAAAATTGGCAACTTTTGGAAGCTGTCAGGTCTTCTATAACGGTTATTTTGCTGGAATCGTTGTCGTTTAGCTAACGGTGGACTTAGCGATCACTACTAACCACTAGCTGCTACCGTTAATCCTTAACGTTTACTGACAACCGATGTTAACGATCAGGGGTGCTGAAATAAAGACTTAGCGGTAGCTAGTAACGCTAGCTACTATAACGGTTACCTTATAACCGTTACTGCCAAACTGAAATGCAAAATTGAAGACTTAACGGTAGCTATTACCGTTAAGTGTAATCCTTACCGTAAAGAGGCGACAGAGATGTTTACGGTAGCTGTTAACGGTAGCTCCTTACCGTCAAGTGCTACCGTTAACGGACCCAGTAACCGACTTACATAACTTGCAGCCCAAGTATCCAAAAATCTATAAATACCCACTTATAATCCGAGTTCCAAGCGTGCTACAAACCCTAAAAACTTACCAAGAATGTAATCTTAGGGTTTAGATTCTGATTTTAACATCAAAATGTGCAAAACCAGCTGCAATGTACTCGACTTCAGCTGTAGAAAGAGAAATACAATTTTACTTTTTGTTGTACCAAGAGATTAGATTATTACCCAGAGAAAAATAGCCACCTGTAGTATTCTTTCTATCTACCACATCCCCAGCCCAGTCCGAATCAGTGTACCCTACAAGTTCAGTACCAGTATCTTTTGTATACCACACACCTAGTTCTGTTGTACCAGCAATGTACCTAATAATTCTTTTAACGGCTTTTAAGTGTGATTCCTTTGGATTAGATTGATACCTAGCACACAGACACATACTGTACATAATGTCTGGCCTACTTGCTGTCAAATACAACAGACTCCCTATCATGCTTCTGTACATTGTGTTATCAACACCCTTACCAACATCGTCTCTCGTCAACTTCACAGTTTTGCCCAGTGGGGTTTTCTTATGAGTTCCACTTTCTAGCCCAAAGATCTGACTAAGTTCTTAGCATATTTAGTTTGGGAAAAGAAAATACCATCATCAAGTTGTTTGATTTGTAAACCGATAAAGTACGAGAGGTTACCCTCCATGCTCATCTCAAATGTATCGGACATTCGAGTGATAAATTCTTTGACCATCTGCTTGTTAGTGGATCCAAATATAATATCATCAACATAAATTTGGACGATTAAGATTTGCATATTGAATTTAAGGAGAAAAAAGGTTTTGTCAACTTCTCCTCGTCTAAAGCTCAAATAGAGAAACTGTTGAGTTAATCTTTCATACCAAGCTATAGGAGCTTGTTTTTAAACCATAAAGAGCCTTTTTTAATTTTAAAACAAAATTTAATTTTTGAGGATCTACAAATACTTTAGGTTGTTCAACATACACTTCTTCACTTAAGACTCCATTTAAAAACGCACTCTTAATGTCTATTTGATGCAATGATATTTTCATATAACAAGCAACAGAAAGCAAAAGTCTTACCGACTCAATGCGGGCAACAGGGGCAAAAGTTTCATCAAAGTCAATTCCTTCAATTTGTGTATACCCTTGTGCAACCAGTCGAGCTTTATTCTTTACAATTTTGCCTACTTCATCAGTCTTGTTCTTGAATATCCACTTTGATCAGAACTCTTTACACCTCTTTATTTCCGCTTGTCGTTTTTTCGTCCTTTTATGCGGGCGAGTGAGTAGAATCCTTTTCGGGGGAAGCCATATTATTATCCGCAGTTCATTCGCTCCGAAGCACCGTAATGGCTTGTGCTTGCGATGGTTGGATCGGCAACTTCCCAGGCTCGTTCTTCCCTATTTGCGCGGCTAGTTGGCTTAGGGTCATCTCCAGCTTGTCCATCTGTTTATCCGCTCGTTGTATTGCTGACTCAGTGCACTACATGAATGAACGTAATGTTTCTTCGAGCGTTGGCAAAACTGTGTTTGAGTTGGCAGTGGAGCTTGACCTTGCTATGGCAGCTGGTATGATGGTCGTTGCAAGAGCGCAGATTAGCCTTGTCCCCATTGTTGTTGATATGGTTATTGGGGGACAAAGTTGCACTAGTACACAAAATCAAATTAGAGGCCCTGCATATAAGGAGGTTTAATTTAGGCCCGCCTCAAAATTGATATACGTGGCGCTTGTGACATGTAAACCGCCTTATAATTATTAAAAAAAATTGTAGGGTGGCGGTTCTTGACAGGAACCGCATCATATAATAACAACGAGGCGGTTCTTTAAAAAACCGCCTCTTAGTTCTTTGTTCGGGTGGCGGTTCATTTACGAACCGCCTCAGAAATATTGGATACGGGCGGCGATTTATATATAATACCGCCTTGTATATTGTCAGAGGCGGTTCTCCAACCGAACCGCCACCAGGAATGGAAAATTGAAATGCCGCAATTTTATATGCAATTAAAAAAAGATAAAAAAGCCCGTGCAATCTATTATCCTGTGAATCTCCATCTTTGTCATGCGCTCTCTCCACCGTCGCTCCTCCGCCACAAAACTCCTTTCCCTAATTGCATCTCCCAAATTAATTAATCCCCACACTGCGCTTACTGGATCTCCCAAACCAAACCAAACCCTACCATCACTTCTCCCACGCCGTACTACAGATAATCTTGCTACTGGATATCTTTGCGGAAGTTGTGGATCTCAAACCAGCCGGCACTTAGTACAGATCTCAAACCAGGGGCGGACGCGGCGGCAGAGGCGGACGAGGCGGAGGAATGAAAGGAGGAACTAAGGTGGTGGTCGAGCCCCACAAACACGACGGCGTTTTTATTGCCAAGGGAAAAGAAGATGATCTCTGCACGAAAAACATGGTTCCCGGCGAAGCAGTTTATAATGAGAAGAGGATTTTTGTTCAGGTTCGGATTTTAAGATTATAACGTGCTAAAAATTTGTTCCTTTTCAACTATTAATTAATTTTTGGATTTGTAATTTTAAAATTCTATATCATCAGAACGAAGATGGGACTAAGACTGAGTACAGAATCTGGAATCCTTTTCGGTCCAAGTTGGCTGCTGCTGCTCTTGGTGGTGTTGATAACATTTGGATTGTAAGTTTACTCTAATTCCATTTCTGATTTATTTAAGAAGTGCTTTATAATTTTTACTCTCCTATTGGATTAAGTTTTAGAAAATGAACTAGTTCACATTTTAGCTTCAGCTACAGTTATCCCCAAATCTATTTATTTAATTAGTAATTAAAATGTAAATCTTTAATTCTTATGAAGAAACCTGGTGCGCGTCTGCTGTACCTTGGTGCTGCTTCAGGAACAAGTGTTTCTCATGTTTCAGACATTATTGGACCTGTGAGTAATTTTTTTCTTCATTTGCAGCTATTATAGTAAAAGTTCAAAGTTTAGGGTTTGTTGAGCTGATTAAAAATGGTTAAATGGTTTGTTTGCAGGAAGGGGTTGTTTACGCAGTTGAATTTTCACACAGAAGTTGTAGGGATTTGGTGAATATGGCAAAGAAGAGGACTAATGTTATTCCCATTATTGAGGATGCTATATATCCTGCTAAGTATAGAATGCTTGTTGGCATGGTTGATGTCACATTTTCTGACCAGGTTTGATTTCAGTTGCCTGAATATTTGTTGTTTAGTTTGTTTTTTTTTGGGTATTAGTAATAGACACGTGCGTTTCATCGTATTAAGAGAGTGATGAACTTACTATCTAATATGTTTTCTCTTTTGTGAAAATACTCTTTTAAGGACATAATGACGGATTTTGACCTTTACTTGAATGGTGTAGGTCATGTGATGACACTGGTACATAAAATAAACTCATTTTGACTTGATTATATGGCTTGAAAAGTTAATTACTCTAAATTGAAATTTTAATCCTGTAACTCTTGAGGGTTTGCAGTTTTAGTCCTTTAACTTCTTGACATAGTTATTTTGGTTATTTTGGTCCTTAATGGTTTTGACTCTTAGTGAAATAAGTAATTCCACTCTAGAAGCTTTCATTGCCATTTGCTTTTTTAATTTCTTTTTGGATATGTTGGCATTTCAGGGCATTTTGAAAACAAACAATTATTGAACCAATCATTGGGGACCAAATTGCGCCAACTTGAAACTTATAGGACCAAAATTTCATGAAATTAAAACTTTCGTTTTTGTGTTTTACAGCTTACATTCATATGCTCCTGGATAAGATCTTTCTCAACCAAGATTCTTCTGGAATTATCCAACATTTCTACTAAAACACACACACACAAACATAAAATGTATTTTTTTATTCCAATGAAAAGATGGAAAGTCGGATGATAAGTGTGTAATCGATATAGATTCAAAACACAATGATCCGCAGATGTGTAACCTTTATGCAACCAATATATATTATGATATGAACACAACAGAGGTTCGTTAATTATTGCTTAAGTCTGTTATTACTATTATTATTATTAATAATTTATTTTAATTCAATGAGTTTGATTCTTCTCTCAGCTTGCCCGGAGGCCATTGGTCGATTATATAGAAAAAGTGCAGCGAGATATCACACAGATATGCGGGCTATTCTGATTGATTGGCTTGTTGAGGTTAGTTCACTCGATGAATGTTGTCATTTTATTTATTTATTTATTTTTATTGATCATTAGTTTGACTTTGTACGTGGTTTTGTGCGCRTTGCCTCGATTTTTCCAGGTGTCCGATGAATATAAGATGGCCTCTGATACACTGCACCTGATTGTAAATCTTATAGATAGATTTTTATCAAATAATTACATCKAGAAGCTAAAGMTGCAACTCCTTGGAGTAACATGCATGCTAATTGCTACGTAAGTTATTTTCAGTTTCGTTTCAATTTTTTCTTCTCATAGAAATCAAGAATACCACTATATATTGAGCTTTTATTTTATTTTATTTAATTTTTTCTCCACCATTTTGTTTTACGTATTTGTGTCATGCTGGTTTTTATGGTTTGAAGGAAATATGAAGAAATTTGTGCACCCCATGTCGGAGAGTTTTATTTTATTACCGATAATACTTACACGAAAGATGAGGTGTGTCCTAGTCATAGTCTCATTTTGCATAGCTTATTTCTACCATACATATTGTTTATTCGGGATAATTACAAAGCTATCCTGAGGTTTGGGGTAATTACGAAACCCCCCACAAAAGTTTCAAATTATCAAAAAAAAAACAAAAAAAAAACCTTGAGGTTTGATTCTGCCTTAAACTTAAGGGTGTAATTGTAATATTATATGAATGTAAGGGTGATTTTTTAAAGTTCTTTCTTTATGAATGGGGAATATATAAGAAGAAACCAAACCTCTAAGGGGTTTTGTGTAAATTTGAAACTTCTCCATTTTTTGTGTTTTTTTTCCGTAAATACCTCAAACCTCAGTGGTGGTTTTTGTAACTATCCCTATTTATATTTTTAGCTTGATTCTTTCTTACAAACTCAGACCAATTGCTTATAAGCTTCTAGGTAATAGAAGCCAAGATTCACTTTTTTTGTTTTTGTTTTTGCAAATACTCCCTTASCTTTACTATTTTAATTGACAGGCAGTGCAAATGGAAAGTCGCGTTTTGATTTTTTTAGGCTTTCAATTGTGTGTTCCCACCACAAAGAAATTCCTCAGGTACCCCTCTWATATCTGTTAATTACAAAMGATCCATCTTTCGAATTCATAAATACCCACTCGGCATTGTTTCAAGTTTACAAATTACACCTCTTGATAGGGATTGGGATGTATACTATTTATTAAGGTATGCCCAATTTTATTACTTCTTTCTTAGTTGTTTTTTTCTGTTCTCTTCGATTTTTGTCATGTAAAKTTATTTCCCGCGTATTAGGCATTTTCAATAAGTATTGAATCATGATCTTTTTCTCTTGTGGCAGGAAGACTTAATCTGTATTAACTGGCTAAAAAAAGTTCATGTATACCGTGTATTTAGTCATTACAGGTTAAGATATTTAGTCATCTCTCCTAGATTCTGTTATGTACCTCATTTTCATAAAATTTTAGAAGGATTGGCATCTCATGTTCCTAAATCTTAAGTGAAGCAATGAGTTTCCATCATTTAATATTTTCCTTCAATTCCAATTTTGATTTTTGAGACTTTTGTTTCTACCCAAGTATTTTCACATGTACTATCATTATGTATTCRGATACTTTTATGAAAGATCATAGGGTTATAATCTGATAGCATTCTTGCTATATGAGTTAAACTGATACTGCACAATATATAAGAGATGTCTTATAATTTATTCAAAACATGAGTATTTCCTTTTTAAATGTCTCGCAATTTTATGTTTACGCAATAGAATCTGGACAATGCATGTCTTTAATTTTCCRAGGATTATTTAGGTAGTTTTTGCCATGTTAATCTTACATTTTTTAATGCTTACAACCTAATAATTTATCTGCTCCGACTCTTACAATAATGTCGATGCTCGAAAATGCTGAACCCAACAACACCAGTGCAAAGCGTTCGACTTTCTTTGGCCTGACACCTCCTTCGCCATCTCCTCCGGTGATTATGCCTCCCGTCTCATCATCGTCTATGCCAACAGCTCATTTAATATTGGATTGGTTAGTTCATTTAAATATTATTTTCTTAAATATTATTAAAGTTAGGTTTATTCATAATTAGTTATCATTAATAAATCTAATGGTTCGTTTCAATATTTGCATTTTAGGATTGGATAGCAAATGAAGATTCTTACTCTACATTGGAGTTCGACGAAATACGAAATGTTTTGGCAAGGTTTTTCATTGATGTTCTTGCAAATATGTAGAATTACCGTACGTAGTTAAAAAAAATGTGAACTTGTTGGGTATTATATTAGTTTTGAACGAGAGTTTGTCAAATTTTCAAGTACTTTTGAGTTGTGAACGCATATTTTGATAAAATGGATTTGTAGTTTTTGTTTTAAATGTGTATATGCATATTTTGGTAAAATTATGTAGTTGAAAGTAAAAAACCAGAAAATAGCTAATGGGATTTTTGTGAAATTGCTAATGCATTCAGGGTGGAAAAAAAAAACCCAGAAATTATTTTTTAAAAAAAAATTCATGAGTTGAGGCGGTTCCAAAAGTAATAATAAAATTGAGCGGTTTATATTTTGACGCGCCTCATAATTTCAAAAAATAAGAGGCGGTTGGTACAAGGAAAGCGCCATAGAATCGAAAAATGTAGAGGCGGTTTGTAGCAAATAACCGCCTCTCGTGATGAACTTTGAGGCGGTTTTTATTAAACTATAATGGCTATAGGAGGCGGTTAAAAATAAAAACCGCCGCCCGGTGACATTTTTTTGAGGCGGTTAAAAAATAAACCGCCGCCCGGTCACAAACCGGCATTTGCGGTGCCTTGATTAGAGGCGGTTCAAAACCGCCTCTAATCGGCCTTTTTCCACCCGTGTTGCTTGGTGCCTTTTGGTTTGGTGTCTGATTTCCTCCGCCTTGATTTTTGACCAAGAAAAATTTGGATGGTTCCTCCACCCCGGATATAAGTTGGCGAGAATGGGTCATTATTACGTGGTTAACGATTTTGATTCCCTTGTCCGGCTTGATTCGCTTGATAACCTTGAACGGCTTGTGCTTGTTCGTTGGTTTCCTCAGTCTGTCCAAAGGTGGCTTGGCAAAGGTTCGCGCCATGCCCGTACACTCCACAAATCCCGCAAGTTTCCAACTGCATTGGCAATTGGGATGCGCCTTGAGAAAGAAGCGTATTCTGGGTCTGCAACATGGCCACTTGTCTTGTCAACTCAGCGATCATTTTGGTGTCCTCTGAAGATGCCTGTGACACTCCCACCTCATGAATGACTACTCTCTTTGGTCGTGAGCTCTTTTGTTGAGAATTGTAACTTATTGACTCACAGAAATCCAAAACTTCTGTGGCGGTTCGCGATCCAATATCTCCTCCCACTGCATTGTCAACTATGTATTGAAACGTGTGTTCAAGCCCATCAAAGAAAAACTAGTTGACGAGTTCAGGTGGGTAGTGATGATGTGGACATTGCACCAAAAGTCCTTTGAAACGCTCTCATGCTTCATGGAATGTTTCCCCATCCGTTTGGTTGAACGAAGCTATTTTTATTCGAAGGTGAGCTGTCGTCTGGTTTGAATAGTACTTTGCCATAAAATGGTCGTACACCATGTCCCAGTTTGTGAGAGAGTCGGGATCCAATGACAAGAGCCAAGTCTCTACCTGATCCTTCAGAGTGTATGGAAAGCATCTCCACCTAAAGACCTACGCCCTCGAATACACTAAACAAATGATCAAACTATTCGAGACAAAAGAATAAAATTTAAAATAAACTAAATAAACTAAGCATGAACAAACATTGGTAAAACCTATTTCAATCCCCGGCGACGGTGCCAAAATTTTGATCCGAACTTTTTACACCTATTTTTCTTATTTAAATTAAAAAACTCGTCCGCAAGAGAATGGAGCTATTGTAGGTGATAAGTTAGATACGAGTCGATCTTTCGAGGATTGAAATTCGGAGTTCCAGTGCCATTGACATCTCGAAAAATCCAGTCCAGCATTCTCGAATCAAACACATTTACATAAGGTACCACTTTATTCGAGACTTAGTTGAGAGGAAGATTGTTAGCCTTGAGCATATAGGAACAGATAATCAGCTTGCTGACACCTTCACGAAGGCATTAAATTTCTAGACCTTCTCTTGTTTGAGAAGAGATCTCGGTATGTGCACTGTATAACCAATGTTGGTTTGTGATGTTGTGACACCCAATATCAACATCAGTCACAACATCTATATACTTTTGCATGCATTTTTATCTTTCTTTTCATACATAATTCAAATGCATTGAGCTTGATTGAAAGTGCTATAAAGTCCTGTGTTGCAATTAAAGTGATGGCAAAAAAAACAAACCTCTTCAATTAGGTGATTATGGGGCTTGCCCGCAGAAATTGGTTTTCTCCCAGGTCCTAAAACAAAAGGTGTTAACAGCAATTGTTGAAGATAAAATATTCAAATCCCTAAAAGGATAAAGAAAATCTAGATACAAATTGATCCAATCTTTAAATTTCACCTTCTTGAGTGACCCTGACGTAGTCATTACCTTGGGTTAAGGGGTAAGTTTCCATTGACTTCACCTAAGGCAATGTTGGTTAATAATGTTGTCAGTAATAAAAAGTAACATCGGATCAAGTCACTGAAATCATAATGTGTTTTTGTATAATCTTTTAGGTCATGAATTTTAGGCATCCCTTAGAACATTCATACTTTGTGAAGATGCCATCTTGATGTGCGTACTGTTGCTTGTGTTTTTGTCTATCTTGTAATCTCTTAATTGTTTTTTAAATTTAGCTAACTAAGTGTTTCAGTGGAGTTGTAATCGGGCGGCTAGACAGGTAGTAACGAGCTTAATTTAGAGAGTGAAAATTTATATTGCACAAGATAGTTACTACTGGACTGATGGTTCAATTAATCTAGCTTGCTACATCGGTCGATTTTGTAATAAGAGTTGTGCAATTTTTTTTTAAAAAAAAAAGGAGGGAGAGATAATGGATGGTGGATGTGACCATGTAGCCTACATTAAAGGGGAGTGGTATTTCTTTTAAAAGGAAATAATATCGGAATTAGGCTCAAAGATCCGCAGCTAGGTAAAATTAGGGTTTTTTCCTTTTATTTTCCTTTCTTCTCTCTCATTGGCAACGGTCGTTTTTTTGAGCATAAATACTTGATTTTTTTTACCGTTTGATCACTCCTCAATTAACCTCCTGCGATTAAAACTCTCCAGCTCTCATAAAAATATTCTTTCTGCCTCGATTTTGTCTCTTGTGTTTTTGTGCAAGTTTTCAGGATGTCTGACCAGACCTCACCGTCGCATGTTCCTGAATTGCCTGCCGGCGAACAGAGTCCAGCGCCCTTTCCTAAAATTGGCGACCTGGATATTCGGGCTGAGATCGGTGGTGGTTCCTCTTCAAACCCACCATCGGTACCAACATCGCCACCACCCTCGCCGCCGCACGCGTCCCAAGGTGTTGTGCCAGTCTCGCCACCGATTGACGCCGCGCCTGAAGTGCAGTATTCCCAGGCCATCCCGAGAATGAGATTGATGTTGATAACCCCCGGAACTTGTCGTTTGTAGCTGAGACGTTTAGCCCGGTTGGGAACCCTACTTTGAAAAGATCCCGGCGACTGCGCAATATACCCCTCGATGTTGTACCGCCCGCTGTTCCAAAGAGCCAAACAGGGCCGAGACGGCATGTTCCTCTTGAGTACATGAATCTTGCTGAGGACGTCATGGCCATGTCGGATCCCGATGATGATGATGATTATGTCCTTTCTGCTCTAGTGGCAGGATCGGTGCCTCCGTTTGCTTCAGCTCCAACACTGACGGCGACGAAGACACCTCGCCGGAAACAGAATGTATAGAAGGCTGATAGGAAGTCAACTCCGGTGACCGTCAAAGCGTCTCCAAGTTCCACTGAAACAGAGTATTCCTCCCCTCACTACACAATTCTGGATTTTATCACCGAGGAGGTCACTAGTTCTTCCAAACCGACTACTGATGTCTTTCCTCCATCTCCAATTCGTCCAGATCAACCCGAGTTTGATCCTGATTTGTTTGAGTATTCCCCTGACTCTTCCTTTGATGTGTCTCTTTGTGATATACTTTCTGCTTACAAGGAAGCAAAGAAGAAATACAAGGCAGCGCATAAAGCTAATGTTGGTCCCCGTGTTGATTTCCCCATACCAACATTGCCATAGGACAAGTCTGCTTCGTCCTCTAGTTCTGCGGCTGCTGATACTACGTCTCCTGCTCATGCATCATCCCCTTCCATGACCTCTGATCACTCTCAGTCCTCCACGGGTACTCCTACTCGGACCCTTGAGCTTGAGGACATGGTGCCATATTCGGAGAAGTTTTTGACTGTCGAGGATGAAGGGTTGTTTGCTACTTACCAAACCCAGCACATGATCACTGAGCGCCGAGTCCCGGTTGAGTTGTTTGAAAGACAGAACTTGATAGCCTGTCTTCAGCATAAAGGTATGTATTCCACAGTTTCTACTGCCATGCCTTTTGTCCGTGATGTGGTCGTCGAATTTTATGTCAATCTGTTGCCATCTGTGGTTGATTTGAATTCTGTGAATTATGGCAAAGTTTATGTGCATGGCAAAGTGTTTTCTTTTACCCCTGATCTGACTGATGAATTGTTTGGCACTGAGCCTTATCGGGGTGATTCGACGGTGGACGATATGAATGAGGTTACATCTTTTTTGTCTGGGGGTTTGGTTCATGCTTGGTATGAGCAGTTGCCTAGTACTCGTCTCTCTTCCCTGTATTCTATCTTGCACAAGATCGCAATTTGCAACTGGGTTCCCTCAAAGAAAACGACCTGTGTTATGCGGCCTCAGGCCCAGTTTCTGTATAAGCTTGGGAGAGGAATCAAGTTTAGTTTTGGGCAGCATGTTTTTTACATTATTTCTAAGTTCGCCACCACCAGGTCCGCGGCCTTTCTGTGCTTTCCCTCTTTGATATTTAGCTTGCTGGAAAATCAGGGTTTGGCGCTTCTTCCCGATGATGTGCTCACGGGTGAGGCTGACTGTTTGCTTCAAGGGGTCAACACATTACAGGTGCCCGAGTTATTGATCTTCCTTGGAAAGCACCTTTCCGAGCCAATGTTGCTAGTGGTGTTGGGACGGGGGATCCCAACATGGTCCGCATTTCTGCGTAGGTCCTTCGTGCGCATGTGGCTTGGATTGATTCGCATATGGGCCAGCTGAAGGCACTTCGTAGCTCTCTCGTGGAGGCCCTTTCGCCTTCTGGTCAAAAAGGAGGAGATGAGGTTGACGACGACGCGGAGAATGATGTTGCTGGTGAAGAAGAAGATGTTATTGTAGCCAAATCCTTGGCAAGTCTTGCTCAAGAAAAATGAAGGAAGCGGATCCGTTCGCGCAATAAGGCCTTAAAGAGAATGAAGAAGCTGTTCAGGAAGCGCAAGGATCGGGGTGAAGGAACTTCGACATCCCCTCGTCGTTCGAATAGGGTCCAAAGTCAATAAGTTCCTTCTTGATTTATTTTGTTTTGTTAAGTTATTTTCATAACAATGTTGGTTTGTAATGTTGGGATGATGTCTTAATAACATTGGGTGTTTTGTTTAGGGGAAGTTTTTCCAACTTAAGGGGAGTTAGTTGTTTTTGTTTGAACGTTTTTTTTTTCTTGCGTCGTAGTATTTTGTCCAGAAAGGCAAAGGGGGGAGATTGTTGAGGAATTTATTCTTGGCAATAATTCCTATTTTGTTATTTGCCTTTTTTGGGCACAAAATAAGTTAGGAAACTAGATTTATGAGTTTATTTGTTTCTTAGTTGAATTATAAGACTTTAGTTAGTTTCCTAGATTGTGTTTAGGATTTGTTTTACTTGTTTATCAAGTTTAGGATTTTAGGATTGTCTATTTAAGACAAGAGAATCCTAAAGCTTGAAAATAGTTCTTTACGCACGGGATTTGTAAAAAGAAGACAACGCAACACAAGACGCACGGTAAGGAAAGAAGACGAAGACTATTTGGAGCCATTGTTCGAGATTAACAAGTTCTTCAAAGTTGCGTAACCAACGGAGAAGACCTTATCATCACGGCGACAAGTATTTAGTATCACGTTTTTGATATTCTAGTTTTCGTATATTATTTCATATTTTTGTATTGGTCGTGAACAAGAAAGTAATATAGTTTTCAGGTTTGTACACCCAAGTTCATAAGTACTTTTACTTGTGAACTGAATTTAACTTGCCATGTTCTTAAATTTTCTTTCTGCTGCATAATAATCGTATAACTCTGGTTGATGTTGTAGTCGGTGTTGGTTAACATTGATAACAACATCACAAACTGATACTTATTTTCAAAACCATAGACCTTCAAATTACACAGCATTCAATTATCATGTCACAGCATTAAATGCCCCCTTTTAGGCCGCATCGCGTGGACCCCATTATGTTCACTGACTATCCCGGCGAGACAGTCACGCCCGACACCCATCAACGTGTCATGAGATTACTCAATCAATAAATGGTAATTTATTTTTGGATTTTACATATATATTCGCAAACGCAAGATTTATTTTTTGAGTTTCTTTTTAATTTCTTAGATCAGTTATTTTGTTCTTCGTATAATCTGCTTTTGGAATGATGTATTTTTTGTGTAGTCATAAATCTATGATATTGGGATCTGTTATCCATTTAGTTTGTTTTTACCTATTTTCTATTGTATAATTTGCGAAAGCACGTGTTTGGAATTAGATTTAGTGTGGCATTTTTGTTCATTTTTTTGATTAAATTGAACGGTTTGTTGTGTTGATTTTTTGTATGCTTCATGTTGTTTTTCTTAATTTGTGTCCCATTTTTCTCCATTGATGATGGCTGCTCCTATTTTTTTTTTTTCCACATTTTATCATTCGATCCTAAATTCAAGATATGGTGAGAAATCTAACTGTTTTTTTAAAAAAGGAATAATAATTTTCTTGGTTTGGTTCATGACAAACTGTTTTTAACATTGTTATATCGGGTCGCGAGATTGGAGAGGCATGGTGTGAGTTTTTGGTACGAGTTTCATGTTTTGTTGATTGGCTGTACTGGTGAAATAAGTTCTATTTATCAATGAAAGAGTATTGATAATTAGTTTTAAGATTTTTTGTTCTCTTGAACCATGTTTCCATTTGTTTGTGTTTAATTATACCGCTTTTTCTTTCTGAAATTTAGTTGGTCCTTCATTTCTTTGGTTGCTTTTTTTTGTTGTTGTAATTTCCGTTGAATAAGACTACTGTTTACTATTTCAAAATTAGTCATTCGATTCCACAGAATTCTTAGATGCTCGGTGATCGACTCCATTCCGGATTTATTTTATTTTTTGAAAAGTGAGATCCTTACAAGGTACTTTCCTTTTTTTTTTTAATTCCACTTTTTTTAATTGTTTTATTGAATTTTTTTATAATAAAGCACTATCACAATACAATTTCATTATTTGCTTTGGAATAGGATTTCAGGTAGATTGCTAATATGTTGTTTTCTGTATGCAGCAGATTTCTCGTTCTCTCTTCAATCTCTAATATGAAGATTATCAGGTAATTCTCTACTCATCAAACCAGAGAACACATGGTACATCAGATCTCTATTTCTTGGTATTGCATTTTTTTTGTTTGTTATTATCAATCTGTTGTATTTGTTTGAGTTACATGACTCACTTTTTCTGTACCTAATTTATTTTCTTATCGACTCTTGTTTTGATTTTTCTCTAGATAGTTAACAATCTTGACACGATAAACAAAAGGTGAAACAGGCATAGTACTCTCATGGTTCGATCTTCTTTTTCTTCTCTCTTTCTTTTTCTTTTCTTCTTATTTTCTATGTATATTTCAGTTTCCTTTTGATTTGTCATGTTTTAAATTTTGCAGGAATGTAGAGAAAACTCAAGACTAGAAGGGGTTAGTGTTCATTAATTTTTTCATTAGATTTCTTCTACTCTCTATTTTTTATGTGCATCTATATTGAAACCATTAAACTAGAAATTGGATGGAGTAGAATTGTGTATCTGTTTTTTCATTTTCTTTCATAAAGTGAAATATTAGAACGGTCGCTCTCATGGTTCGTATTTTAATCATCATCTTTCTTTTCTTTCTATTTTTTGAGATAAAATCTTGGAATTTTTTGCTTATTAGGTATTGAGCTCGACATTTTTAGAGTTAACTAATATTTTCTAGGTAATTCTTCTCCACTTCTTTCCTTTTGGGGTATCTAAGATTTTGTAATATTCTAGTTTTCTTTTCGATTCTCATCGTGTTCTATCAAAAAAAAAATTAAAGCGTGTTTAATTTTAAGGAGTGATTTAGTTTCTTTTGCAATTGTACACTTTGACTCTTGCTGGTGGGTTTGTTAATTTGTACAGGGTAGTTTTCTTTTTTTCTTTTTTTATTTTTTTTGTATGATTAGATTTTGAAATGGCTTAGTTCTGTTTTTTGAGTACATATTAATTTCAATTTTCTCCTTTGTTATTTGTTTCAGGCTGGTGGAGTTGTTTGCTCAATTGTTCCAGGTAGTTATTCTTTTCTTTTTATTTCCTTTTCTTTTCTACCGTTTGTTTGGTTACTATATTGAAATATTAAAAATATAGATAGAAGATAATGAGTTCCTCGGATAATTTTTGTTGGTTGGTCTGTCTTTTGTTTTTTGTTTTCAGGAGAGTGGAATGTGTATTTTCCCTCTCTTAGTAAGCATTGTGATGCTTATGGCTGTTGATTTTCTGTGTTTAGACTACATGTAAAGTTTATGGATTTCGAGAGGCTTTGCTTCATTTGAATTTTTGTGGAAAATGGACTGTCTTCTTTTATGGAGTTTCAGAAATTTTTGCTAGTTTGTTAAATATTACCAGATAAAAGATTTTTTAAGTGTATGTTAATTGCATATAAAATTCATGTAAATGATTTTTAAGGTTTTTTAATTGCATATAACATTTCTGGATTTTCATAGCATATTAATGCTTATTATTTAAAAAAAAAGGAAAAAGAAAAACTGATTTAAAATAAAAAAGAAAGAAAGTGGGGCAATAGATTTATTAGCTAGGGATGCAAATAAGAACATGAGGAAATAAGAACTATACTTTTTCTTGATGGAATCTACTTCAGGACATGATTTGTTGATCTTTTTATTTAATTTCAGTTCATAATTGGTTTTGTTTCAGTTCATAGATATCTATCTAGATTTCTAGTTAGGATATTCTAGTGGAGGATTAGGGGGAGTCCTACTTTTAACACTAAACACTACGGAAATCCCACAATATATGCATCACCAAATGGCAATGCATAAACTAAGCCCCTGCACCATGTGTAAATTGTCACCAGGTTTGTTCACGAGTTTAATATATATACTTCTCTCAACAACTGAAATGTGTTCACGTGCGAATCGCTTTTTTTTTTTTCAATTAACCAATGGATGGTTTATTTGGGCTTTAGTAAACAATAATGGAGAGTCCAAATATTTTACTGTAGTTTGCACTGTATTTTCATTATTGTTTATTAATTTTCTTTTAATTTTACATACGAGTAAATATGTTTCGTGTCTTTTCTGTCTGAGTCCCTTTCTAATTTGTTCATGCCGTCCAAGTTGCTTAATTATTTATTCCATGTATTTATTCTCTTTTTTTTTTTCTTCTGTATTTTTGGAATGGTTTCTTATTCTGAATTATTGTTGATCGATTGTATTTCTTCATTTGGGTTTGGTAAAAATAGGGCTCAACGAATAGGTATTGTTCTCTTTCACAACATTACTTAGGTTGCTTTTTATTCCAGCCGGTATTTATTCTCTTTTTGGTTGTTTATCATTATGAACCGAAACTTCAATTAATTGTTTATATGGATATTAATTTAAAATAATTTGAATATTATATAAGTAGTATGTGGTCATTCTATATTTATATCCACCAATTAAATTATAGAAAGATCAGTTTATGATAATGTCGGGATATAAGGTTAATTTAAGAGAAAACTACGAAAATGTGTGTTGGAGAATTGCATGTTCTGACGTATGTACAAATCAAATCCTTATTGTATTTTGAAATTGATACCAGAAAATTCAAGAGAAGTAGGAGGTAACACAAGGCACTCCTCAAAAACTCACAACTCTAGGAATACACCAAAAGCGTTTAGAGTAAGATACAAGAAGAAGAATCTTCTAAATAAGCTTAAAAGCTCAAATTATATTTTTTATTTCGAAATTGGGTCCTGAAAACATAACAATGGGGTGCCTTTTATAGGCAAGGACTTGGAACAACCCTCCAAGATGAGTCAAAGATAATAAATAAGACATTACATTTTTTATGGTCTAGAAAAATGAAAAGGTAACTATAATAAAGGTAAATAAGATGAATCTTGACTAAAGATTAAGTGTTTATCAACTCTCAAGGTGCTTGAATGAATATGTTCATGAAACTCACCAAGAGTTGCTCAACCTTCCAAATTCTAGTATGAAAACACTACACTGACACACTTCAGTCTAATAGCCATAACTCACTCTCGGATTATTATTTTTGAGATCCGTTTTATTTATTAGAAACTAGACTCATAGGGATTTCCAATGGTATATACTTTGTTTTTTAATTCATTACCAATAAAACCAGTTAAATCCTAAAAGTTGGTAAAGGTGATAAAAATTCCCGTGTCATTCTCCCTTGGTTGGAAAAAGATTCGACCTCGAATATCTATCAAGTTTATCATCAAGAGAATTATATTTTTCAAGACTCGAAAAGGTCTGTAATCTATAGGCTTGAGTTTTCTACGAAATCTATGAGAAAATCGATTTTTTCTTAAGTAAAACCAAGTAAAATCACCTTGATGTTGGGTTTCTCGAAGTCGAGGTATGCTAGACGGTAGTTCAGTAAAAGACAAACTTGTAAATTTCTCCCATATCATATGGAATTTCACGAAAATGTCAAGATTTATCTTTCCACTCATTGGGACATGCATTAAAGTATAAACAATATCATCTTGCTTGAAACTTTCATCACAAGACAAATGTATCTCCTCTTCATCAAATATCGGAGGGCCATCATAATACTAACTTATAGACCTTGTATCATCAAAAAGATGATTTTCTTCGTGACGATTTTCATCCCTTCAATTGAAATATCATTGTAATCAACTTCTATAACCTCGTCAGAAGATATAAAGTTGTTAATAGAACCATGATATGAATAAATGTCACATGAACCATTATTTCTATGAAATAAATTTTCTATCTCATAGTTTGAAGAACCACCCTCTAAATCATGACTCTCAACATCACAATATAAAGGTTTGCCGCGCGCAAAGCGTTGCCTGAGCTGTTGCACTTGTCTCCTTAAATCTTCTAACTCCATATCACGAAAGTCTCTTTCAAGAGAAACGATATCATCAACGTTTGGTCTATTTCTTAGATGACCATCCATCGAAACCAAATCTCTGATAACCACTTGATACCGGAAAGTTCAAGAGAAGTAGGAGGTAACACAAGGCACTCCTCAAAAACTCACAACTCTAGGAATCCACCAAAAGAGTTTAGAGCAAGACACAAGAAGAAGAATCTTCTAAACAAGCTTAAAATCTCAAAACATATTTTTTATTTCAAAACTGGGTCCTGAAAACATAACAATGGAGTGCCTTTTATAGGCAAGGACTTGGAACAACCCTCCAAGATGAGTCAAAGATAATAAATAAGACATTACATTTTCTATGGTCTAGAAAAATGAAAAGGTAACTATAATAAAGATAAATAAGATGAATCTTGACTAAAGATTAAGTCCTTATCAACTCCCAAGGTACTTGAATAAATATGTTCATGAAAACTGACCAAGATTTGCTCAACCTTCCAAATTCCCGTATGAAAACACTGCACTGCCACACTTCAGTCAAATAGCCATAACTCACTCTCGGATTATTATTTTTTAGATCCATTTTTTATTAGAAACTTGACACATAGGGATTTCCAATGGTATATAGTTTGTTTTTCAATTCATTACCAATCAAAACAGTTAAATCCTCAAATTTGGTAAAGGTGCTGAAAGTTCTCGTGTCAGAAATTGATGTCACCCGCAATTGTGGTAAATGCACTGATTATGGTGACATACTTGGTCCTCTAAGAGAAATCAAATAATGCATCGCCATTATTATATTATTTTTGTTACCTTTTTTGTGTATATTTTCATTCTTAACTTTATTCTTTGTTGAGGATTTATAGGAAGTTCATTTCTCTAATTCTTTTGCTAGAACTATATACTGCATTATTACCTTTTGAATCGAACTTTTTTGCTTTAAAAATAATGAAAAGCTCGTCCTCAAGAGAACGGAGCTATTGTAGGCGATAAGTTGACTCGAGTCGAATCACAAGGAAGACTAATTGGAAACTATTCCGGTGTTCGATTTTATGAACATTACTACGAAATTAAAAACTAAACTAAACTATATTAAACACTCGATCAAATAAAGTTTGAGGTGTTCTAACATATACGAGCAATAAAATTAAAAGACTTTTAAAAATAATTAATAAAAGCGAGGGTCTAGTGCGCCGGAATCGTCTCCACGATCGGGGTTGTCAATCCCAATGGCTCTAAACGACCCTGAGCACACTAGACCGATACATCTAGCCAACAAGCATCATCATATTCAAAATCATCAACAAGATCATGAACATGATCATTTCAACACATGCAGGAAATATAAACATAAATTAACAATGAGAAGAACGGTGAAAAGATTATACTAAATTACGCTATTCAAATTCAACATCAAAGTACAAAGAAATCAAAAGCTACACTATGAAACTAAATAAGCAGAGTTCAAAAACACTTATTATCTAAGAAAGCATCAGCAATCCAACGATCTTCAGCGACGAGAAGCGGCCTTGAACGTTGAACAGCATAGAAACGACGAAACTACGAACTATTAAATCTAATCTTACTTGAATTGAATGGTGGCATGAACCGAGGGCTCTCGACATTATCTGGACCTATTCCCCTCGTCCCAACCCTCTGAAAACGAAGAAACCACCGAATTTATATAGAATTTCGAAAATAACCGCTCAAACTGACGGAGCGTCGACGGTGCATCAGTCGACGCGAGCCAGGTTGCACTCGTCGACAGGCAATGCGTCGACTGACGGGCCTAGGATCGACGCTTCAGAACTTTTGCGTCGACGGTGCGTCAGTCGACGCGAGCCAGGCTGCACGCGTCGGCAGGCAGTGCGTCGACTGACGGGCCTAGGATCGACGCTTCAGAACCTTTGCGTCGACGGTGCGTCAGTCGACGCGAGCCAGGCTGCACGCGTCGGCAGGCAGTGCGTCGACTGACGGGCCTAGGATCGACGCTTCAGAATATTTGCATCGACGGTGCGTCGACAGTGCGTCAGTCGACGCGAGCGTAGCGTCGACGGTGCGTCAGTCGACGCACCTGCATGGCTTTGGCTCGTCGCTCGTCCCGTTTTCCTCGTTTTGAGCTGAGATATTAACATTAAACAAAATTAGATTATTTCATACAAAATAAAGTAAAAACACATTGAACACCATAAGAAACGAAAAACATAAAAAAGGAAGAAAAACGATAAAAAGATAAACTTAAAACACATAAAAGCACACAACATACGATGCAAAAACACACGAAAATCACATACAAATATGTACAAATCAATATATTACTCGAAATTTTCAGCATTAACATGAGCTCAAATGATGATACCTCAAGTCATGTTCAACGTGAACATTTAGATCAAATAATGGAGAAGTCTTATTAATTTATGCTCAACGTCCGCCAAATATGCAGGACTAATGTAAGTTACGAGCTTTTTATTTATTCGCTACAAATGTATTAGTTTCAGGAGAAAAGCGCGTTATGTGCCTGTGGATGCCAATGTTAAGCTAAAGTAATGCATTTGTTTCTGTAAGAAAATCAAACATTCTTTATCATAGAATAAAGATCGGTTGAAGTGGGTTAACAAAATATATTTATACATCTATGAATAATGCTGGTTTGTTCTTAAAATATGAAATATATTGCATTGATCCTATCGTACATAAATATGATTAATTCTAATTCCAATTACATTATCATGCTTGCAAAGAATTAACGATTTTTGTTCCAATCATCTAATACGTTCCTAAAGTATAAAACTTTTGCTGCTTCTTTGCATACAACAACTCCATATGAAAATAAATAAATAAATAAACAAATAAATAAAATTTCCGCAAGCGCGGGTCAACTTCTAGTCTTATAATATATAAGAGTATGAAGATGCTTGGTTAATCAGTTTGAATGATCTTGTAGCTTATATATATATATATATACTTAAAAGATTAAGAAAAGTGATTGGTGTTATAATTATAAGTATTAAATAATCATAATATTCTTTTGTTTAAAATAATTAAAAATGTGAAATAATAAAGTAGAGGTAAAAGTAGTAAAGTAACATTTAACTCTTATTCGAAAAGTAAAAAGTAACAATGATTTTCTCTTAAAAATGTAAATGCGACAAAACAGAACCAAAAAAAATTTCAAATTGCGATAGAGAGAACGGGATAGAGTCAGTATATAATAACACTCTAAATAGGGATCAATTTGCTAATTAATTCTAAATTTAATTTTAAGTCAAATAGTCATTCATTTTGTCAAATAGTTTAAAATTATGACACGAAAATATCACAACACTCTTACTTTGAAAATAAAACAATAAAAATAAATAAATAATAATAATAATAATATATTTGGCAGCTGTCGTTGGTGGCGGCTGCCAGCCAGTCGACTTGCCAAAGTTTTTTTCGAAATATTTTCCTGCTAATTTTTTTTGGGTAAAAAGATCTCTTACTGTTATATATGTCTGAAGTTCTTAGTATTTTCGAATTTTCTTTTACTTAATTCCGTATTCTTACTATATGTCTGAAATTTTATATTATATGTCCAAAAATCTCTTAATGTAGAAAAAGAAAAGGTTACTAGAAAAAGCTTCTTACTATATGTCCATATCGATTACTATATGTCTGACATTCTTAATATATGATCGAAGATTTCTTATAATTTTCCAAAACTTATTTACTTAATAGCAAGATTTTATTGCTTGATATGCGAATGTTGTTATGTTTCTTATATATTAAACATATTTCCCTTTATTTTTGCCCAAAAAAGAGAAATTATTTATTTGATTGCAATTTATTGTTATGTATTTCTCAATTAATAGAATAATAGATATTTTCTTACTTTATAATGAAAATTCTTTCTTTATGTATTAAAAAGGTAAGATTCCATAAAAGAAAATCTCTTACATATAGTTTTTTGGTACTTTATTATGAAATTTCTTATTTATATATGGAAAGGTAAAAAATCTCTTACTTTATAGTCTAGAAAGATATAAAATTTCTTACTTTATAATGAAATTTCTTAATTCATGCTCGAAAAGGTACGAATGTTTTTTACTTTATAGTGAGATTTCTTACTTTATATTTTTTAGGCAAAAAAAAAAAACTCGTTATAAAAACTATCCGGCAAATAATTACTGAAAAATCACCGGCGATGACGGCCGGGCATGCGGAGTGGTCGACGGGGTGAGTGGAGTGGTGGTGATGATGGTGATGGTTATTAACATTATTATTATATTATTTTTATTTAAATTTATATGAGTAATATTATAATTGTGAATTTAAATTTGAATTATTTGATAATTTGTATAATTAATTAAAGTATTTGATAAAAAAGAATTGTAGACTGCTGTGTATTTAGTAATTGGCCCATAATATATTGCCCTATTGTCCTGGTGTTTTGGGGTATAATTTTGGAAAAATTACATAATTAACTAAATTAACTTTTTCTTTTACAATTTTACGATACAATAAAATTTTTTACAATTATGCTAGATTTTTTTTAAGTTTTTATAATTATACCAGATTTTGTTATTATTTTTATTTTATTACCTATATTTTTAGGTTTTTATATGTGAATGGTTCTAATTGATTTATCGTCACCTTTATTCTTTTCAAACCACCTTTCCTCCCTTTAAATCCACCCAAACTTTTTTCAAGTCGTTCGTTTGTTTCCAAACCGATTAATTGAAATATATAAATAAAACTTTCATCTCTTATGAAACTGTTTTTCGAGTTGTTATATTTGGTACCCATCGGTAGTTGGGTTAAAAGTCAGTAGTATTTGGGTTTTGATTCGAAGTTTTGTTTTTTCTCAACTTTTTTTGCGGTCGATATTTTAATTCGATAGGTTTTTTAAAAAATATTTTAGGACTTTCTTCGTATTTAGGTTTTTTTAAAAAAAATTCAGGATTTCTTCAGTATTTGGGTTCAAGTCAGGTTTTATATGTGGGTTTTAATTCGAGTATTTCGTTTATTACAACTTTTTCAGGTCCATAGCGAAGGTATTTCTTCAGTTTTTGTGTTCAAGTCAGGTTTTATATTTGGATTTTTTAATTCGAGTATTTCGAATATTACAAAGTCGTTCGTTTGTATCCAAACCGATTAATTGAAATATATAAATAAAACTTTCATCTCTTATGAAACTTTTTTTCGAGTTGTTATATTTGGTACCCATCGGTAGTTGGGTTAAAAGTCAATAGTATTTGGGTTTTGATTCGAAGTTTTGTTTTTTTTCAACTTTTTTCCGGTCGATATTTTAATTCGATAGGTTTTTTAAAAAATGTTTTAGGACTTTCTTCGTATTTAGGTTTTTTTTTAAAAAATTCAGGATTTCTTCAGTATTTGGGTTCAAGTCAGGTTTTATATTTGGGTTTTAATTCGAGTATTTCGTTTATTACAACTTTTTCAGGTCCATAGGTATTTCTTCAGTAATTGTGTTCAAGTCAGGTTTTATATTTGGATTTTTTAATTCAAGTATTTCGAATATTACAACTTTTTCAGGTCGATAGCGAAGGTTTATTTCAAATGGATGGGTAATAGTATTTGGGTTTCGAACCCTTAGAGTTTTACAACTTTTACTTTTTCTAATCGCGAGAATTTGGGAAAACGATTTTCTTATTCCTATATTTATAAATGTCTTATATATTTATAGATTTATTTGAGTGATCCTAATTTTTAATCTTTTATTATTTAAATAGGTAGTTTTATAAATTCCCCTATAATATTCCTTTTAGGCCCATAAAAAAAAATAAGTCTTGGCTAGGCCAACCCATGCCCTCCTGAAGCCCAAACCCAATTTATAAATAAACCGGCAGAAGTACGACCGAACCACACTCAGACCCAGCCCAAATGGTTGGACTATACTTTGTACACCATTTTGGAAAAATGACGGTTTTATATATTGGCAAAAATTTGCATTAAGCCAGATGACGGGTCAGCACAGGACCCCTTAAATTATCTGATCCGATACTATTATTTATTGGTTTTTGAACTATAATTTATTGGTTTTTTACTCAAAAGTATTGATTTTTCATAATTATTTGACCTGTATTATGATGAATTTATTTTGTATTATGATATATTAATATTATAATGTATTGATATTTTACTATCGGTATGAAACTTTAATTAAAAGAATAATTTGCTAGTCCAACGTGATAAGAGTGTTGCCTTGTATATTTATCGCAATATACGTTAATTCTACTTATTGCTTTCCAAGAATACTTAACTATCCCAAAACATGTGAGCCATTTTATAATTATGTTATAAAAGTAAAGATAGATAGTTGTTTCATTCTTATTTCATAATTGTTTTCAAAAGAAAACTTCATACCCTAGTTCGTTATATACGGGAGTGTATGTTTTGGATTTTTTATTTTTTAAGTTACGATCAAAATTAATGGTAAACAATAATATCATGATACGAGTATAATATGAATAATGATTAATTATACTGGTGGGAGGGAGAAAGGGTGTGTGTAAGAACACGATTAATAATAGTAATACTTTCGTACATATTGTTCTTATTTTAGAAAATCTATATATATTTGAAAATTATTCTACAAGTATCATAATCATCTAGTTTCAAGTATTTTTTGAATAATTACTATATTATTTAGAACTATTCTCAAAATTTTACATTTTTATAAATATTATCTAAAATAATAATAACATATTTTACGTGACACGTTGATATATTCACATGCGTATAATTTTAGTTTTAGTTTAGTTTATATAATATTAATATCTATTTAGAATAGGAAACGTGAGTTTTACTCAAATTTGTTATGATTATAAGATTTTAATTTGATAGAAATCTTAACTTATATTTAAGAAAAATATATACAATAATTTAACAATAATTAGTACTTTTATAGTTAATATATTATTATTTTACGATTTTGATATATAGTTTGCTTATATGTAATTTTCCTTTGAATTCTTGTTTTTAAATATTTATTTATTTATTAAAATAGAGTATTTGTCAAGTATTATACGGGATATATATATATATGTATATATATATATATTAAATATATTAAAATAAAATATGCATATTTTTTAATAAATTCAAAATATGTTCGAGAATGAAAAGTATTTTAAATTATTTATACGTAAGAATATAATACGCATTTTAACTAACAGCCCAAAGTTCTATAATAACTTGATTGGCAAAAATGATTCAAGATTGTTTCATAATATTTGTTTCTTCTCTTAGTAATGAGTTCTATAAACCAAATAATGAGGTAATGCACTTTACTTTTAATATTATTTCGTGAATGTTCATATTTATATCTTATTTCTTATATAACTACTTTTTCATATTTTTTTTCCTAATAATGGTTTTTTAATTAAATAATGAAATATATTTTTTTCCTATATATATTTTTTATTTTTTTAAATTTTTTCTCTTTCAACTTTTTCTTTATGAATTTGGGTTCATACCACTGCCTTTTACATTCTCCATTATATCTATCAACCTTATTTAATAATTCTGTTGATACACCTTGATCAGGTGTCAACTTTATATTCATTCAAATGTAACGTGTCATTTCGTTATTCATTGAAAATTTGACGTGGTATTCTCACATCAATTTTCATAAATTCTTTCCTTTTGTGTAAATTTGTCTGAAATATAACATATAGTATTTTCTTTTCTGTTTTTCGAAAAATTTAGGTTTTCTCTCTAAGAATTTGTTGTCTCTCCCCGTACTTTATTTTTTTTTTCAATTGTTATTATTATTATTTTGTAGTCAAGGTTTGTCTCTCCTCGTAATTTTTTTCATTCATTTGTTTCTTACTTTCTTCAAATCAAGATATGCTCCTGCCGCCTCCAAGAAGAGTCCGTCGGACGAATTCCTCTGCCCCATCTCCAATTCCTTGATGTTCGATCCCGTCGTCGTCTCGTTCGGCCAGACCTTTGAGCACGTCTGTGTTAATGTCTGTAGAGATTTAGGTTTCGCCCCCACGCTCGCCGATGGATCGACGCCGGATTTCTCGACTGTGATACCGAATTTGGCCCTCGAGACCGCCATCCTCAACTGGTGCTCGAAGACCGGGTCGGACCGCCCAAACCCACCTCTCTATCCGGATATCGAGTCCACGGTTCTCTCTCTCATGTTCACAAAACAGGTTGTGATGGGTTGATTCGATTTGCTTGGGGTAAGATAGATAACTATTGTTTTTTAGGTGTTTCTGAATTTTAGTTATTTCTTAAATTTGATTTGGTTTTTGTTTATGAAAATTAACTGATTAGTTTTTCTGCAATTTGTTTTAGAATTTGTGTGTTTATAAATTGTGTTTTTTGAAAATTAATTTATCAATTTTTTATGAAAATTATACTTACTCCAGTTGGATTGTGTATTATTTGATGATTAGTTCTATTTAGGTTTACGAATATGATAAGGATTGTGAATTGGAATTTTTTCTGCATTTTTTTAATGGTTGTATTGTTTGTCTTTTAATTCGATTCAGTTCCATATTTCAAGTTTTGTTTTGGTAAATTAGAATTAATAAATTGGTCGGCCTTAGAACTCTACTCCACAGGTCCGGATCCGGCGATGCTCCGGCGACGCCCACTACGCCGGCGGAGGCGGTCAAGTCCATCTGCAGCCTGACCCGTTACCCGAAATTGTGCTTCTCCAGTTTGATCTCCGCCAACTCCATCGACCCGGAGATCATTTTCCAGTTCTTGCTGACGGTGGCGATTAAATCTCTGCAGGCGATATCAAACTTTCCAGAAGATTATGCCAAGAGACTAACGGGCGCGGATGGCCAGCTGGTGAAGGAGACGCTGGGACTCTGCGGGGCGACGCTGAACGACACTGTCGATTCCCTGAACGACGTTGTCTCGGCGATGGGCCTGCGGGACATCGACGACCTGAAGACATGACCGAGCGCCGCACTCATGAACCAGGACACGTGTCCCGATGCGCTGGGGGAGGCGGAGGCGGCGTTCCCCAACGAGGTCGAGCGGCTGATGGGGAACGCGACCGAGTTCGCGAGCAACAGCCTGGCGATCGTCGCAAGGCTCCTCGCGGTGGTCGACGGGGATCCAATCCACCGACGGCGGCGGAGGCGGCTCCTGGAGGAGCCCGATGATTTTCCGGCATGGATCACGCCGGCGGATCGGAGGCTCCTACTGGACGTGGCAGCGGTGTCGAATAAGGTGAACGTGGTGGTGGCAAAGGACGGCAGCGGGCATGTGAAGACCATAAATGGTGCGATGGCTATGGCTGAGAAAAAGAGTAAGAAGAGATTTGTTATACAGGTGAAGGCCGACGTGTATGAGGAGAACTTGATGTTGAATAAGTCTTTTTGGAATGTGATGATCATCGGCGAGGGCAAAACCAAGACCATTATCACCGGTAGCAAGAATTTCGTTGATGGTACTCTCACGTTCGCCACGGCCACATTTGCTGTTTCCGGAAAAGGATTCATCGCTCGAGACTTAACGATTAGAAACACAGCCAGGCGGTGGCCTTTCGGCCGAACTCGGATAAATCAGTTCTCTACCGATGCTCATTCAACGGATTTCAGGACACTCTCTACGCTCACTTCAACCGTCAGCTCTACCGAGACTGCGACATAACGGACACGGTCGACTTCATCTTCGGCAACGTGGCCGTCGTGTTCCAAAACTGCAACATCAACCCTAGACAACCTATGCCTAATTAATTTAATACAATCACAACACAGGGAAAAAGGGAACCAAATCAGAACACTGGTATTTGTATCCATAAGTGTGTGATTAGATCGTTGGTCAATGTTACGGCCGATACATACTTGGGCTGGCCTTGGAAAAAAATTTCCACTATGGTTATCATGAAGACCGTAGGATTGTGAGTCCCTTGGGCTGGACTCCTTGGGTTGATAAAGCTGTCGCACCAGCTTCCATCTTCTATGTTGAGTATCTGAATATTGGGGCGGGAGCAAACATGTCCAATAGGGTGAAGTGGCAAGGGTATAAGTCCAATCTAATGACAGCCCAGGCTTCTAAGTATGATGTGCAGTCCTTCATTGATGGCACATCTTGGTTGCCTGTAACAGGGGTAATGTATGAGGCAACCTTATAAAAAGGGTAGTCAATTAATTTTTTGTTTCTTATTTTGAAAAAAAAAAAAAACACTTGCCTCCGGAGTGTGTAGATAGAAAAAAAATTAGAATTAATAAATTAGATTGGTTTTGAATTATCACAACTTAGGGTAAATTAGAACTAATATATTAGATTGGTTTTGAATTATCACAACTTAGGGTTCTTTTTGCGTGTATGGGTTTGTGTGTGGATTTTGGAATTGCTTTTTGTGTATGAATATGAAGTCATGGAGCTTTAATAGTTTGTTAATCTTGAACATCAATTATTCGATCTGTTTGTATAGTTATTTTATTAATTTGGTTTTTTTTTATTGTTTGAATTTGTTTGGATAGGGAGGTAAACAATGGTTTCAAGGTTAACAAACAGAGTCACCTTCTCCGGTTTTGATTTAACCTTTGTCAAAATTTTGAAGTGTTTTTAATAACTATATTTTCTAATCTACTTATTCCTTATTGTTGAAGCGTGGAGACTGCTAACCGTCATTTTTTTGTTGTTGTTGTTTTATACCACTTGAACATTTTAAAATGTTATGAGATGCTGGGTTTGTATGTTGTATATCATTATGTTTATCTCCAAAGTGTTTTGTTGTATCAAGATTGGCGAAGTGCAGTTATATGAAGAACTGTTTTCAGCATAGTGTACATTCTTGGAGTGCGATTGTTGAATTGAAATAACATCAACTTTTATTTATTTTTTGTTTTTCTATTTACAGAGGTTAGCATGCAAGCTATAGGAAAAACCTAATAGTATACTTGTGTCGAGGTTCTATTTCGTGAGGAATTACTAACCAAATTGACCGGAATTGGGACGAATGAATGGATATGTTAAGTCGTGGATTGGCTTTTTGGAATGAGGATGAAGATATATTATTTTGATTCATTCAAGTTCTTAGAGGGTTTCCTGGTTAATTCCACTTATAAGGTGGGATCTGTTTAAAGAGACAGAATGGAATGAGCTCGTACTGTTCTGCACATATAGCAGCTTATTGGAAGTGTCCACTCTCAGAGGATAATGCTGTTCTTCTATTATCTTTAATAATAATTAAAAAAACCAAACCAATGGAATCTGAGACGTTGATTAATGGTTGTCAGCCAAGCACTAGAGACAGGGTGCTTGTTGCTGTTGGGCCGGTACTTTGGATTTCTATCAGCTATGCAGACCCTAGAAAGTGGGCTGCATCTGTTGAAGGAGGTGCTCGGTTTGGTTTTGATTTGTCTTTGCTAGTGCTTATTAAACTGGGCCGCTATATTATGCCAGTACCTATCTGCGCCGCGGGTATTCAAATTAATTATATGATTTGGGAGAATTGTTTAGTTATCTCGGAAACATGTTTCTAAATTTAGATAGTACCTATCTGCGCCGCGGGTATTCAAATTAATTATATGATTTGGGAGAATTGTTTAGTTATCTCGGAAACATGTTTCTAAATTTAGATTGATAAGCACACCTATTAAATGCATATACAAAAATTAAGTAAACTAATTTTTATATTAACTGCAAGGTTCTAGCAAATATATGAAAGATAAACAAATGAATTGAATTGTATGTTAATTGTAATTTCAAAATCAATTACCATCAAGTATTAAAAATGGTTTGATTGATTGATTTTACCATATTCTAAAAAAATATTTATATGTTATAGTTGATCAGTTAATATAATTAATAGATGATAAAAAAACATTAAGATATTGTATCTAAGTTTAATATATTAGTTTAATGAAATCAATAATTTAGATATTATTATTGTATTATTTACATTACTATGAGAAACATAATTAACTTATTTCCTTATAAAATAGAAATAAATGCATAAATTTCAAACAATAATTACTATATCAGAATTTATGATGATTATAGATTTCAATATTTCAATATATTTCTAGATTTAGATTGACAAATATTAAATGCATATACAAAAATCAAGCAAGATATTTTTTATATTAATTGCAATATTCTAGCAAATTAATTGAATGGTATGTTAATTACAATTTTGAAATCATTTACCATCAAGTATTAAAAACAGTTTGGTTGATTGATTTACCATATTCGGAAAAAATATGGATATGTTAAAGTTAATTAGTTAATAAAATTAATAGATAATAAAAAATTATTAAAATATTGTATCTAACTTTAATATATTAGTTTAATAAAATCAATACTTTAAAAAATTATTTATAAAGGCTATAGATAGATTTTAGGATTAAATAAATAAACAAATTATTTTCTAACATAAATTTTAGTTCCTAACTAATGAGACATAGATGCATACTATAGATTGCCATATTTTGTCCACGTTCATTATAACATATGTACAGAGTATAATTATAGTTATGTATGAAATGATTAAATATATGTATATATAAAATTAAATTAAGTAGTTATTAATATTAATTCATAACAATGTATGTTGTTTTAGGAGAATAAATAAATTTTTATAATATTTATTTTGTATTTTACACCAAAGGTCTTATCATTGAGAGACAACGTATGAAAGAGACAACTTTTGATAAATATTTTGATAATTGTATTTAATTTATGTAAAAAAAAACTTAAAACTACATCGATAGTGGAACTTAGGTAGTACTAAATTTAGCTACAAAAAAATTACTCGCTATTTAGAATTAAATAACATTCTAATTTATTTTAATTAAATGTCGTTCTTGATATATTTCAATTGAGAATTACCCAATAGTTATTAGTTAAAATATAATCATAATATTTGAATTTGAAATATCATTTAATTATATATATATTTGTTAATCAACTAACTGGTAGTAGCTATCATTTACAACATGTTAATAGTTAATTGATTTGATTTGCAAGAGATGAAAGTTTGTGAAAAAATAATCAATAAAGTCGGATTAAACTTAATCGATTAGAGATGGTAACTAGCTCATTGATTACATAGTTACATAAATAAATTAAGTTAACTGGATTAGATTTTCATTTGTAACTACTTGAGTAATATGAAAGAAACGAATAGGATATGTATGAGCATCAATATCTAAGGAATACAGGGGAAAATAAATCTTGATGAAAGTGAGAACTTTGACTTGCTATTTTTTTTCATCATTTCCATTTGAAAGCATTTATATATACAATGAGTGACTTCTGAAAATTCCATTTTAAAAGTCCTGATTTCAGATAGATAAGTATGGAAATATATATCATTTTTAATTCAGGTGTGGGTTTCATCTTCGTATGGTATTTTTCTTCTTCCAATTTATTCACTTTTTTGGATTAGGGCTTTGTTTGTTTAGTTTTATAGTGTGTAAATTGGGGATTTTGAACTTTTGTAGTAGGTGTGGTAAGGTATTTAAAGTTTTTGAATTTTTGTGATGTCGTACTTTCTATTTTGTTCGTAATAAATATGTCTTATCACGCCAATAATAACAGAGAATAATTTTGTAAATCAAATGAGGTCAGATTTGTACCTCAAAATTTGGCCTTTTGAATTGATCAATCTTAGCCTTTTGTATCATACTTTGTTTGTTGAATTTTGTGTAGGTCAAACTTCTTAAATATTAATAATTCACTTTCTGAAATTATTAAAATTTGTTTTTTTTTTTATGTATTTCTTAAATATGTCCGCGTAAACGCGGGTATTCAAACTAGTTCATAGTGTTATTGTGGTTGTCGCCTGCCAGAATATTTTACGGCGAATTTTCTTTTCTAGATTTTTTTTAAATCAAAAGAAATTTTATTGTATGTCCAAGTTTTTTTACTCATAATGAAAATTTCATATTTATTGCACAAATGACGTGATATATCTCTTATTAATCACAATTAGGTTTTATTGTTTTTCCAAAAAAAATAATCAATTGTTGTTATGTATTTCTTACTTAATATAAAAATAGAAAATCTTTTACTTGTTGATAGCAAAATTTTCTTACTTATTTTTCGAGAATTTGTTACTTTATATTCGAAAGAGTAAGAAAACTTCTTATTTTCTAGTTAAATTTCTCACGGTATGTTTTGAAATTCTTTGAGGCCCAAATAAAAACAATTTTGGGTAAGAAAAGGAAAACAAAAGTTTTCGGGGAATTTTTCTGGCGGCAGCGAAGCCGGGGTGGAGGTGTTAATGATTATTGATATTATTTTAATGGTGCATAACCTTACAATAGTATACTTAGGGTTGAACTAAATGATAAATATGATAATTATTTAAAATATTTGAACAAAAAAAAAATTAATCGTATAATGCCTCATATTAGGTTAATATGTATTTGGGCCTTGAGAG
>BMAC01001530.1:75761-90564 GCA_014905375.1 Phtheirospermum japonicum
AAAAACTTTAATATCCAATCATTTACCCACAACACATAATTTATATTCATTCACTATCACCTCAATTTTTTTTTACCTCCCTAATATTCTTTTTTTCACTATTATCTGTCAACAAATTAAAAGGAAGTTAAAAGAATATCCAATATAATCCTGACTAATAAACAAGCTGCAAACATTCAACAACGAGGGATAATTAGAATCCCCAACCACTACTAGTTGTTGGAGTAAAATGAAGTCATTAACAATGAAGGTTCGAGTTATGAGTTAAAATATCATTTTGATCAATTATATTGACAGCATTACATAAAAGATATGTGACCATCATCAAACAACGCTTATTAGGTTGACAAATTCATTAAAAAAAGGTATCAAAAAAGCCCGATCGATTTTTTTTTTTTTACTAACGTGGCGTGATTCCATATTTTCTTGTCATTTTTCTTTAATTTTAAACATTAAATTGAAAAAAGAAACCTGAGGGGGGAGGGAGGATTCTTTTTTGCCCATTATATTGGTCACATTCAACAAAATGTGTGTGATATTGGCCATCGCTAAATCAGATTTAATAAATTGGCCAATTCATAAAAAATGTCTAGTCGAGATATTTTACTAACGTGGCTTAATCCTATATTTTCTTATCATTTTCATATAATTATAAACATTAAATTGAAAACAAAACCCTATTTTCTTTCCCTCTTCTTTCCCGTTTTTATTTTATTATTCCTTTAATTTAATTACTAAAGTTTTAATTAATAAAGAATTAATAAAGAAATAAATATACAAACATATAATAAATACTAAGAAATATCAAGTAAATATAGAAATTTATAGATTGATTATTAATAAGAAAATCTAAGTATTCAAACAGAGATAAATGTAAAACATAAAATAAATATAAGATTTTATGTAGAAAAATCAATTCTTTTTCGTAAAATTCTATATTTGTTTTATAATTTTTAAGATATATTTTATGTTTATATAATTATATCTATTTTTTTATAAATTAGAGTTTTATTAAAAAAATTATAAATTTTTATATTTATTTTATTAATTTGTAAGATTTATTTTATATTTTTATATTTATTACTATTTTTGTATTAAAATATTATTAATTTGATTAGGAAAAAGAAAGAAAGAAAGTGGAGGGCAAAACATGTTATGTTTTCAATTTAATTTTTAAAATTAAAGAAGAAATATAAGAAAATATATAATCACGATCAGAAAAGAAAAAGCCTTGATCAAGCTTTTTAGGATATTTTTCGATGAATTAGCCAACTTAGTAAACGTTGTTTGGTGATAACCAATATCACGTACCATTTCTGAAATGTAGCCAATATAATAGATCAAAATGAGTTTTTTTTTCCCATGTTTATTTTTAAATTAAGTGGTTGAGATTAAAAAAGAAATAAAAAATAAACTATTGAATTACTCCACGTCAGCAAAAAGGCACGATCAGACTTTTTTTTGAACTTTTTTTGATTAATTTTCCAACTTAACAGACGTTGTTTGATTATAACCAATATCACGTATTCTTTTGGAATGTGGACCAACATAATGGATAAAAATAAAAACTTTCACAAAATCGAATAGTGTCGAGGCGAATGAACTATTTCCTTAAGATTCTTATTGGCCGTACGCATTACTCACGGATTTATGACAATGAGTTTCTCAAGATATAGTGACAACGGTTTCGGAGCAGTCAATTCGGTCATTCTAACGAACGAGATCTAGATGGACAACGAAGAAAAACCTTGCTTGCATTTTATATGAAGCGTGCGGCAAAGTAGGAATATAATATGTACGTATGAATGCTGATGATATTTAGAAATACTCATATCGAGATATATTTTTGATTTATTTTTACATTATTTAGAAATTGATATTTATAGTTCCACCTTCTCAGCTCGCTTAGTTCAAGATAATAAGTCCAACAATCTAAACTTGTGGCATTTTAGATTAGGACATGCTGCTCATGATGTTGTAGTCAAAGTGATGACAGATTGTAATGTTCCCTTTGTTATTAATGAAAATAAGTATCATTGTGGTTCTTGTATGCAATCTAAAACATACCTTACCTTATACTGATTCTTAGACTACTTATACTACACCATTAGAGCTTATCCACACAGATTTTTGGGGACCATCTCCTATTACATCCTCCACGGGCTCACAATATTATGTCTGCTTCATAGATCACTTCACCAGATTTATGTGAGTCTATTTTTTAAAAGCCAAATCTGATTTTAAATCTGCTTTCATTCATTTTAAAAACCTTGCAGAAAACCAACTTTTCTATTAAATCAAATCCGTATAAAGTGATTGGGGTGGGGAATTCAGAAATCTCACTCAAATCTTTCATGACTTTGGAATTGTTCATAAGGTCTCTTGTCTTTATATCCCAGCTCAGAATGGCCTTGCTGAGCGAAGACACAGAACCATAGTGGAAATGGGATTAACCATGATGACTCATGCTCACATTCCACTAAAATACTGGGATGATGCCTTTAGTACTGTTGTTTACATTTTGAGTAGATTACCTATCAAATCCATCAAATATATATCTCCTCTTCAAAAGATTCATGGTTACAAACCCAACTACAGCTCACTTAAAACCTTCGTCTGCTTATGTTATCCTAATCTTAGACCCTACAACAAACACAAATTGGAACCCAGATCCTTACCAGTCACATTCCTTGGTTTCACACCTAAACATAAAGGTTTTAAGGTTCTCTTGCCAAATGGCAAGGTCATAATCTCTAAAGATGTCATCTTTGATGAAAGCAAATTTCCTTTTCCCACCCACTCCAACCAACAACAACCTCACAATCCAAACCAAACCTCCTCCTTCCTTTATCCAAGACCCCCAGTTTTGGAACCTATTATAATTTCCCAAAATACCCCAACCACATCTACCTCAAACACTAATGATAACAGTCACTCTCATCCCCACACTCATTCTTCCACTCCAATTCCTACACCTAAAAATCCTCCTTCTCCTTCTCCAATACAGTCACCTACACCTCCATCCTCTCATAACCCTGTTTCTATCTCCTCTGACTCATCTCACACCACAATTCCCCTGTGTGTAGATTTTCCATTTGTGAATTGTTCACCACCTATTCTTGTCATTAACAATGTAGCTGCAGCCCAGAAGCACCATCACATGGTCACCAGGTCGCAAACAGGCACTCTCAAACCCAGGGCCTTCACTGCTCATGTCTTGGATTCACGGGAACCCACCTCTTTGCAGAAAGCACTCTCACATCCTCTTTGGAAACATGTCATGGATACTGAATACAAAGCCTTGCTTCACAATGCGACCTGGACCCTTGTCTCTGCTCCACTCAATAAATCCATCATCGAGTGCAGATGGATTTTCAAGCTCAAATGACATGGTGATGGGAGTATTGCTCGATATAAGGCTCGTCTCGTGGCAAAGGGCTATAGTCAAACTGCTGTCATTGACTTCTTCGACACTTTCAGCCCAGTGGTTAAGCCGACGACCATCAGAATTGTGTTGTCCTTAGATATTCACTAAAATTGGTCTGTTCGGCAACTTGATATCAACAGTGCTTTCCTTCATGGACATATTGATGAAGACCTTTGCATGGCCCAACCTCCTAGTTTTGAACTTCCTTCTTGTCCAACACATGTCTGCAAGCTTGCGAAATCTCTATATGGACTCAAACTGGCTTCCCGAGCCTGGTTTTTCAAGCTCAAACAAGTGTTGTTTACTCTGGGATTCTCAAAATCCAAAGCTAATCATTCTCTGTACTATAAAAACACAGACACCTCCTGCATTTGAATCCTGGTTTACATTGATGACATTCTGGTAACTGGAAATAATACCTCTGCAATCTCCCATGTCATTATCCAGCTAAACAACTTTTTCTCTCTTAAAGACTTGGGAGAGATACATAATTTCTTAGGCGTTGAGGTACACAGAACAGACACTGGCATGCATCTCTCCTAAACTAAGTATATAAAAGATTTACTGGGTAAAGCTAAAATGCTTGAGGCCAAACCAACACCCACGCCTATGGTCACCTCTCGTGTCCTGTCCAAACATAATGATGCTCCTTTTGCTAATGTCTCCCTTTACAGGAGTATAGTTGGCTCTCTATAATATGTAACAATAACCAGGCCGGATATTGCCTTCAGTTAATAAAATGTTCCAGTATATGCAGAATCCCTTTGATACCCACTGGCGCGCAGTCAAACGAATTCTGCGATATCTAGCAGGCACTACGACCTATGGCATTCAATTAACTAAACACTCTAGTTTACATCTGACAGGTTTTTCCGACTCTGATTGGGCTTGCGACCTCGATGATAGAAATTCAATTACTAGTTCATATGTCTTTTTAGGTCGCAATATCATCTCTTGGTGCTCCAAGAAGCAATCATCCATCTCCAGGTCAAGCACTGAAGCTGAATACAGAAGCTTAGCTCACATAACTGCTGATTTCTTTGGATTCAAGCCCTCCTTTCTGAGCTAAAGGTTAAACTCCTTCAATCTCCAACTATTTGGGTTGACAACCTCAGCACCATAGCCCATGTGAGCAATCTGTTCTCCATGCTCGAACCAAGCACATTGAAATTTATTTCCATTTTGTTAGAGATCAGGTTGCTGCACATAAGATGAAAGTAAATCATCTTCCCATCTCTTTATCAGGTCGTGAATTCGCTAACTAAAACTTTGAGCCATCAATTCTTCACTCGGTTACGGAATCAGCTTTAAGTTCTTCCCCTGACCTTGCTCGAATTGAGGGGGCATGATAGAGTGGAGCGACCTCAGGAGTTTAGATCGCATGATCAGGTAGCTCGAGAAGAGCGGCCTCGGGAGTTCATGTCGCATGATCAACGACCTGATACCAACAGGTCGCATGTGTGCTGACCTAACCAGCGACTTGGTAACCTCAGGTCGCTTGCATGCCGAGCTAAGTGAGGTCGACACAAAAGCCCGCTGTGATTGCTTGTAATTCATACTGTCAGATGATATAGTACGTCCAGTCAGCCTGCTACAGTTGTCAGATTGTACTGTACCAATCTTAACCATTAATTGTAATAGCCGTTATCAGGCTGACAGTAAAAATCTTAACCGCTCATTCTAGGATTGATATAGTCAGGTGTTTTGGCAATAAATAGCTACACACCATTCAGTTGAATGTAACAAAATAAAAACATCAATATATTCATCCCATTTTACAGAAAATCATTATACTTGCTTTTACCATTATTACACTACAACAAATGACACCTACTGGAAGGACAAAAGTCGTTCCTACAAGTGTTGTTGTCTTTGCTTTTGATTTATAGGAGCGACATGTCGTTCCAAAATTGTCGCTCCTATAGGCATTTGCCTGTATATCTATAGGAACAACTTTTGTCGCCCCTGTATCTTATATACGAATAGGAACGATAAGTCGTTCCAAAATTGTCGCTCCTATAGAACTCTACCTGTATATGTATAGGAACAACTTTACGTCGCTCCTGTATCTTATATACGAATAGGAACGATAAGTCGTTCCAAAATTGTCGCTCCTATAGAACTCTACCTGTATATGTATAGGAACAACTTTATGTCGCTCATGTATATTGAATACAAAGAGGAACGACAAGTCGTTCCAAATGTTGCTCCTATAGACTTTTGCCTGTATATCTATTGGTACGACTTTATGTCATTCCTGTAGCTTAAATAACCAATAGRAACAACAAATCGCTYCAATAGTGTTACACAAATTAGAGCAGCCATTCCTATTGATTGTGCACCTATTCAACCAAAATTTTGTTCCAATTCATAAATAACTCAAAATAAATTGACATTAAGCATATACATTCCAACAAGCAACTTGTACACGTCAAATTACATCAACCAATCCTATTAGTTCTAACATTAGATAGAGTATTCAAAACGATTATACACTTCAACACCATTAGCTAGAGTAGTCAAAACGATTCAAAACATTATACACTTCAATACCAAACTAATGTGAAGATCCACCATGCTCGTCCGCACCACGAGAAGATCCACCATGCTCGTCCGCACCACGAGACTCATCATCATCAAGCATATCCTCTATCTCAACTTCTATCCCAACTTTTGCCTTAAGAAGATTAATGATCTTCAACATTTGTTCAACCTTTAAAATAAGAAATTATTCATAAAAATACATTAATCAAAACTTGGAATGAGAATGTATGATATATGTACTGTGTTGATGTCATAAATGTATATGCAACATATAATCTAGTTTAGTAAATGATTATATTTACATAAATAATTACAAACTTCAAATATTGATCATTTCAGTCATGAGCAAAACTAATAAAAATATATTTCATGGTTAAAAATGAAGAGAAGTGAATAAATAGAGTGTATTTGTAACTTCAGATAATAGATGATGGAAAATAGAGGTCCTGGTTGGGAATTCATTTATAAAACAGAAAATGACAGCATATATAATTTAGAAAATAAAGGAAGAAAAATAGAGAACGTGGTTGAAGATGATCTTAGGACTAAAAGTTTGCAGACTGACCCAATCCTATCACCGGGCCGACTCAGCGACAAGTACCCCTCTAACTTTGCCCTAATCACTAATTGAAATAGATAAAAAAAAAATATATATAATTTTTATTAGACTGATTAAAAACACGGAATGTGTGAACTCGTCATCATTTTCTTTCCCAAGTGTAACACACAAAATAAAATGACTGACCAATACCCCTCAAGAACAACAATATTTTAAGAATTTTTTCAAGAAAGGCACAAAACATAAAACTGTTCAACCAATGAAACACATCATGATTCACACAAAATAAAACGACTGACCAATACCCCTCAGAGAATAAGATTTCTTGATTTCAGTAAAGCATAAAACTGTTCCCACAATGAAACACATCATGATTCACACAGTTTCTTCGACTCCTTAAAATTCTCCAAGGTATATAAATATAGTACGGCTATTCCAGCTACTTCAAACAAATTCAGTTATGGGAAATGAGAAAATAATAACCTGTTTCGTAAGAGAGGCAACATCTGGGGTGATAGACCTTTCACGAGTTTCGGCGGCCAAAACACTAGATGATTCGGGAATGTCATGATATCTTGAACCTTTGAGGGTCCGGCTAATACCAAGTTCGTGGCCTCGTCGAACACCGAGCACTTCCCTCATAACTGCTCTCTCATCTACAGCTCCAATTCCATCGGCTGATGTAACAATATGATTTTCTCTTGCTTCAACAAGTCGAAACTGTAATATAGAAAAGAGAAGAGAAAAAGAAAAAATCAGAACTTCAGGGGTAGTTTTTGTAAGTTTAAAAGATAAGAGACAACGCAAAAAGTCATAAATAGTCGATTTCACACTGTCAAATAACACAATCACATGGTTTGTCCATTTTATATATATTTTTTTTTTCTGTAATTAGACTAATTTTAGAGGTCATTTTTTTGTAATTATTGTAAAAAAATCTAAGGTCAGACCCTTAGATGAAATAAATATGCCCCTAAGACTTAAAATGTTATCCAACTCCCAAAGATATAACATAAATTGAAACTTTAAACCTTAAATTCCAAGTTCTCCCATATGTATAATATACTGCAAACATAATAGTATTAATAAATTATAATATATATATCATATGATAGTTTTATGTATTGCACAGATTATATTCCAACATGAGAACTTACATAATCATCCTCGGCATCCTTATTTACAAACTTGCCACTTTTATCAAMGTGCTTCTTTCGAAATAATTCAATGAAKCTCGGAGMGTCACCCTCGTCATCACAGTCATCCTCATCCGCGTCCTTATCCTTATTTTTTTTTCCTCATCTCGTTGCTATGGAATAGGTAAAATATAACAAATTAGAATAATAATAATAATAATAATAATAATAATAATAATAATAATAATAATAATAATAATAATAATAATAAACGTACCCAGTCCACAGCGTGGGCAACGAGGCTCTTGGATCCTTGATAACAAGGATACTTTTGTTTTTTTTGATTGATTGCATTCTTCATCGATCTATTCTGTGAATGCATTGGCCGATAATAATTTAGTGAGAAAAAACATAATAGAATAAGTTAAAAACACAAAATGAGATTAAAGATTTTACCTTGTATTCCGGCGAAGTGAACAAAGCAATACATTTTTCCCAATCTTCAGCGCTCATGCTCAAGTAATTACCAGAGAACTTTGGATTTTGTGGATCATTTAGCTGGCTCTGGTAATAAGAATGAGATGAGGCCTTGAAACGACTATAACGTGAAGCCGCTGTTCGTTCAAAAGACTTTTTTTACCACAATGTATTGGCTCTTGCTAAGGTCACCCTTCATATCAAAGTATTTCTGTAATATTACATATAAATAAGTTAAGCCAAACATTAAATAACACAAAAAATCTACAGAAACTACAAATAACTTACCGATACTCGTTTAAAAATTCTGTGCTGCTGTTCGTCTGGGACTGAAGCCCAGCTCCTGTGACAAGGGATGACGAGTTCCTTAATTTTATTGCTGATTGCCCGGGTATAATATTTTTGGTTGGGGCCAATCGGCAGGACAGATGCTCCTTGAAAATCGAACTCGATCGGCAGCTTCTTCTTTCCTGCTGCCACCCATATTTCATGTAAATTCTTACCCTTTGAGTTTGACCGGGTCTTCTTCTGCTTTGTTTTTTCAGTGGTTGGTGCACCTATCGGGGGAAAAGATTAGAATTTGGTTTTAATATACATTCCAATTAACAAAAGAAAAAATGCAATGTCAAGTATGATTATAAGATCAAGAAAAACTCAAGTATGTCATGGACCCACTATGATTAAGGCCTATACTCAATAAATTAAACTTATTTGGTGAAGGGATTTGGATAAAAAGAAGGTAGAAAGAAGCAAAACCTAGGTCAGGCACAGGCAATTCAGGGAGAACAGGAATGGGTGATCCCGGCTCCGGTTGTTCTTCAACGTCTCGGCGCTGTCTTTGATTTCGGGGCGGCATTGGCTCCAAGATCTGGTTTGGACCCACTATAAGATCAAGAAAGTCTCAAATAAGGAACATGAACCCACTATGATTAAGGCATATGATAAATAATTTATATTTATTTGGTAAAGGTCTTCGGATAAAAAGAAGGTAGAAATTGGAAATACCTAGGTCAGGCTCAGGCAAATCAGGGAGAACGGGAATGGGCAATCCCGATTCTGGTTGTTCTTCATCATTTCGGCGCCGTCTTTGATTTCGGGGCGGCATTAGCTCCAAGCTCTGGTTTGGACCCACTATAAGATCAAGAAAGTCTCAAATAAGGAACATGAACCCACTATGATTAAGGCATATGATAAATAATTTATATTTATTTGGTAAAGGTCTTCGGATAAAAAGAAGGTAGAAAGAAGCAATACCTAGGTCAGGCTCAGGCAAATCAGGGAGAACGGGAATGGGCAATCCCGATTCTGGTTGTTCTTCATCATTTCGGCGCCGTCTTCGATTTCGGGGCGGCATTGGCTCCAAACTCTGGTCTGTTCTCAAACTAAATTAAATAAATAATAATGCCAGCAGAAACAACAACATAAAATGCACCTTAAAATATCTAGTGAGCTCATCCATAAAAGGTACACAATATCTATAATCATCAGGCACTGTTTATATAATTTTTATCCTTTCCAAAGCTTTTGTCAATGAACAAACACATCAGTTACTTTATTGTAACGGTCATAAACATTACTATTTCGAACAACCAGACTGTACATTTTAGTTTCATAGAAAATATTTCAAACAAACGAAAATAAACACAGAACATTCAACTATGACATAATAATAAATAAGGAATCTTAAACAAAGAACATTCAACAAAATAAGTAAATTCACTAACTCCACTAACCCGGACAAAGAATATTATACATAAGTAAAGTCGAGGACAATTTGGACTTTTTAAAGTATCCACTAACCCGGACAAATCAATCTCTTCTATAGAGCCCGGACATATTGAAAATGACAAATCAAATCAATATTTATTTTGCAAAAAGGTATTAACTAGAGGGCAAAATATT
This sequence comes from Phtheirospermum japonicum, assembly GCA_014905375.1. NCBI lineage: Eukaryota > Viridiplantae > Streptophyta > Magnoliopsida > Lamiales > Orobanchaceae > Phtheirospermum > Phtheirospermum japonicum. The sequence continues at coordinate 85,807 of BMAC01001530.1, forward strand.
TAGCACCCAACACTTTGAATAAGTTGAAGTGGTTTGCTAGCTTCATAAATCCCTTATAAGAGAAGGCAACTGTAACCTCATGTATTAATAAGATAACAGCTACCCACTTCTGCCACCCATGGATATAATTTAATCAAAAAGGCGAATTACGAAACTCATAATACTTCATAAAGAGGCGAATCAAAACCACAAAAACCAAAAGAAAATTCTATTGTATCGCAACAAAAAAAAAATTGCAAACACTAGTGGAAAAACACGATTAGCAGCGGTTCAAAACAGCTATTGGTGGCGGTTTTGAACCGCTGCTAATCGAGGCGACACTTAAAGTGAAATTAGCACGGGTAGCGGTTCAAACCGCTACTTAAAACAGGAGCGGGTGGCGGTTCTTATCTAGGAACCGCCACCAAAAGTCCGATCCGTGTGGCGGTTCTTGTATAGTAACCGCTACCAAAAGTCTGATCCGAGTGGCGGTTCTCTTTATAACCGCCACCAATAGTCCAAACCTTTAAGTAGGACTGAAAATGTCGATTTCCGGGCGTTCCAGGCTGAACCGTGACTTAAAGTGTAGATTTTTGGAGGCGGTTCTTTTTTGAACCGCCACTTACAGTATAATTTTTTTTTTTCTTTTGGCACCCAAAAAAATCCCATAATTTATTATAAATCCCATAAACCAGATTATTCATAGAAAATATACAACTAAACAACCAAAATATTCATAGAAAACACAAATTCAAAAATAAATAACAAATGTCATAAATATCAAACACAAATCATTCATATTAACAACAATATATCATTTCAATCATAACAATTCAATCTTATCAATATACTCAACACATGCTTACAATTAAGAATCTAAAATAACGTCAATAAAATATCTTACAAACACATTACGAATATCATCGAACTTCAACGGTGAGTAAGGGTCTTGATTCGATCTTCAATCCTTAAATTACAAATATTGAAACAAAATATTAGATTTATTAATACTAACTTGAACTTCTCACTATATAAACATTAAAAATAATAATACATAAATCAACTTACCATTCCAATATCTCGACTATTGGGAAAATTGTTGATAATATCGTACATGTACCTCATCACATAGTAGCCACACTCGGTAGAACCCGGTTGCTTGCGACACTTGAAAAAAAAATATAAATAATAAAGATTAGTTATATTAATACATGAGATATTTAAAATTAATTTAAAAAAAATATAAATGTATTACCTTCACCCTAGAAAATGTTATGCCTTTACCATTCCCCTTTATTGATGATGCAATCCTAAAAGCCCTACATTTCAAAGTATGGAAAAATGAATATGCACGTGATGACAAAGAAATAATACATATCACGAGTCTTTTCAACAAATACGCGTAAAAAGAATTAAATAACAAAGAAAACCCATCTACTAAAAAAAGAATTAATTAAACTTACAAAGTCAATTGTTTCAATATTTCGGGGTCCCGTGTGAAAGCTGGATCAAACACGTAACCTTTTCGTACCTCTGGGCATATAACAATAAATATCCAATGATGCCTGCAATTAACAACATAGAAAAATCAAACACGGTACATATTATGAAATGACAAACATATTTAACAAAGCAATCGTACGAGTTGTTGTACGGCAGAAAAATTAATTTTTTATTGAAAGTTTCCCGCAAAGCTCGTGTCAAATATTCTCTTGTAGCTTGTTTGTCACTTTTCCAATGTGCTTCAGAACAAATCTCCGGACATAAGAATCCAATATCATTAACTCCAATTTCTTCTGTTTTACTTGATATATACCTATAAACAAGAAAAAAAATAACTTGCAATCACTATAATATTTTCTTAATTGGATAAGATAAGTTATATAATGTTCTGAATCAAATATAGCACATGTGCTAAATTACTTACAACAAAAAACCTTGCATAATGGAAATGTTGAGCGAATCACCATTGCAAAACTGAACCAAATCTGCTTGATTAATAATGGTAGCAAAGCCATCGTTCGTGTAATCTTTTGGAAGTTAAAACAGGAGAACAACCCACATATGTTTTAAGTATATATCCACCCCACTAAGAGTTTAGAGATCTAAGTATCCACCATAGTTTCACAATAAGTAATACTTCTAAACCCCAACCCCCCTTCAGCAATAGGAAGACAACAGCTAGCCCAAGAAACTATATAAAAATAAATATGTTTAAACTAATATTTAAAACAGCTTTTAACCTAGATTTATTAAAAAAAATAACTTAGTATTAGCTACTAAAGCAGAAATGTTAGCTAAATAGGGACTGCACAGATTTAAACATTCTTGACGACAGTTTGGCCATCGGTTATTTTTTTTWAATTAATATTCATGTTGAGAAAGYAGAAARCAGTTTAAAACCAGATCTTGAGGGCTTTAAGGCATTGCTGGAGAGCTTGATGAGTTTAAATCTCACTGGATTAGCAATGGAGTGTTTTTACTTGATGAAGTCATTATCATGCGAAACGGATAGAATGTCGTTTAAAATTCTAATAGATGGTTTGAAATCAAATGGAGAATTGGACCTTTTAGCTGTTATACAACAGGATGCTGAAAAGTATTATGAGAATTGGACCTTCGACAGTTTGTAACGCGTAGATCTCGTTGAGACACATGGAATCAAAAAAAAGAACGTCCAAAACGGAGGTCTGTGCGCAAAGTTACGACCATTTGAAGTTTTGCAAAAAAACTGCGCGTTTTTCTGTCGTGCGCGTGGGAAGGGCCGCTCGGCTTAGCTGCCGATGCCAAGGTCTCGTCCGTTTATCCCAAAACGTGTGCTCCTAAGCCCAAACCGGTGCTCTGAGCTCAGATATTGAGGGTCGGGCGACAACCTTAGTTCGTTCCTGTTTGCATGTATGCATGCATGGATTTGTGGGATTCCATAAGTCTGTAGGATTATTAATCTGTTCCACTTTATTTTTACATGTACATGCATCAACATACATATTTCTCTATGATCATCTTAAGAGTTTAATGTATTCTATCAACATTCCCTATTAGGCATCTGTAAATACAGAGTGTTTTACTGCTTGGTACTAATTGAGATTTTTGCATTTTGCTTTTCACTGTTACTTCCCAGGGGGTCACCCATCCCACCTCTACTCCAGGCCAAGCACGCTTAACTTTGGAGTTTCGATGATAGGGCTTTCAGAAAAGAAGATGCACCTTGTTGGTATGAGTTTACCAATCAAATCTATTGAGCTTTCTTAGGTAGTCTCATAATTTGGGGTGTTACAATTACATATACATATAAATCATATTCTGGACTACATATTCTGGACCATTTTAAATTATATTTACAGTACATATACATATAAATCATATGCTGGACTACATATACATATTATCATATTTTGGACTACATATACATATTTTAAATTATATTCTGCATATTATCCTTTCAGCACTATAAATCATATGCATAATTTAAACTGTTTTGGACTACATATTATCCTTGCTATGATTTAAAAAAAAAAAAAACCACTATTGCCTGGTCCTCCAGTTGATTTCAAGACTTGATACAAATAAGCCCTACAGATTATTATTATTATTTTTTTTTACCAAAACTCAGAAATATATATCTAATGAAAATTCACCCGACGCCCCCAAAGAGAGGCCTCTCGACACAGGCATTGTCGAAACGACGGACGAAACAAAGTCGACATTCGTAAATTCTCTCACTAAGAAAAGCCTAAAAGTCGCTGAAAATGACCACCTCTACAGAATCGAATGCGACGTCGTGATCGTTCGCTCCGGCTGCGGCGGAGGAGTTGCAGCAGCCGTTTTATCGAATGCGGGCCTAAAAGTCATCGTCCTTATCAAATGATTGTGCAAGACTTTTGGCCCTTATCATCAGCATTTGATACAATATTGAAATGGGATTCTAAAGTTGAACAGACTTAGGCCATATATCATTAATAAAACACACACAAACCGTTAACGGTGCCTAAATAACACTACCATTTGTTTTTCGACCGCTTAGCTCGCCTGACCCCGTTTCTCGATCGCCTAGGCCCATCTTTCAACTGCTAAATCAATTTTCACAACGATATTGTGCGTGTGCGTGATTTTACAACATAAAAATATAATATATTCTTAATAACACAAAACACTAATGAAGAATTAGTGAGGGTTTGAAAATAACATGAACGGGGTCCTTTATCAACTAGCACAAACTAAACCAAAAAAGTGAGAATCGATGTGATACCTGCAGATAGGACGGTGGTGTGCGGTTGGGCAAGACGGCTGCAATTTCCCAGCTTCCGATAAGTAATTTCCAGATTCAATTTCCCGGCTTCAATTTCCCTCCAAAGTTTCGATTTCTCGGCTTTAATTACCCAGCTCCAGGCTTCAAAGATTCAATTTCCCGGGTTTCGATTTCCCAACTTCAAACTTCAATTTAATTTCCCGGCTAAGTATTGAAGGGTTTCGCTGTTCTATAATTCAAGGTCAGAGTATAAGTTGCGGTTAAGCAATACAACCGGCACCAGGATGAGTATTATTGGTAGCGTTTCGGCCAAAACCGCGACCCGAGTTTTTTTTAGAACCGGTACCAATAAATCACACTTATAAGTAGCGGTTATTGGAAGAAACGCAGCCCGAAAATTTTAGTTTTGGTAGCGGTTCTTTAATAACCGCTACCCGTATTTTTTTGAGGAGCTAAGAATTTACATAACTATTTTGATCTTTTTTCTTTTTCCAGCTTTCAAACATGGTGATGGATAAGAGATGGACGCG
>BMAC01001530.1:94382-122370 GCA_014905375.1 Phtheirospermum japonicum
TATTATTATTATTATTAAAACGAGAAAACAAGAATTGGGACAAGGCAGGGCGGCAATCCGTGAATTGGGACAAGGCAGGGCGGCAAAAAGTAGGCGGCAATAAGAATTGGGGGAAAAAAAGGGGGAAGGGTTTTGTATTTCCAAGTACGCGCTGACCCTTCTGCTCTTTCAAAACCTTCGATTTTTTTTTCTAGGTTTCGCTTTTAAAATTCTAGCAAGGTTTATTTAGGAAAAAATCTCAATCCCAGCAAGGTTTCTCAGTTCTTCTGCCCTTGTCGGATACTCGAGCATAGCGAATTACAGGTTAGTATTCTGACCATTTTTTTTTTAGTTTTACACCACAATTTCATGATATTTAGGGATTAATTGGTGGATTTTGTATAAAATTCTAAAACCTTAGTTTGATTCTGAGTTTTTTTGATTCTATAAATCTGTTCTACATGGTTGCATGTGTGAGAATCAAGATGCCTTCATCCTTGGGAGGCAAATTCTGAATATGTTGTTAATGCTCATGAGTGCTTCCATTTTATTAAATAATTGTAGATATAGGAAAAACTTATGGCTCTGAAAATTGGATTTGGTTAAGGCTTAAAAAAATTGGATTTTTTTAATTTCAACTTTTTGCCAATTGCTTTGTAGGGAAAGCTCAAAGATTCGCAGTACCAGCTTGTACCTTGGCGTTCTGATGTGAGTCCCTCCAATTTTGCTCAATCGTCAATCTATCCTATTGAGGTATTGTTGACATTTTTCTCTTTAATTACCAAGCGAGTCGTATTTGTTGCTCGGCATTTTGCATGAAGTTCAATTTTGTATAAGAGTTTTCAAAATGATTGAGTTAGACACCTGAATTTTTAGATGATTTTAGTAAACCATTAACAGATTCTATGCAATTCTTTATGCAACTAGAGTGTTCTATGAAACCATAAGATTGAATTTGTTGGACGTCAAGGTTTAGTTTAGTAAAAAGAGGTTTATTTTCTTTTTTCACTAGTGGAAAAAATCAAATTAGTATCGCCTTATAAGTAGCATTTGAATATTGAACCGCCACAAAAATTACAAAAGTGGCGGTTCTTACACATACACCGCCTCTTATGTTAAAAAAAAAAGTACTCGAGTGGCGGTTATTCGATAACAACCGCCACTAATAATAGTAAAAGTGGCGGTTGCTTCTAGGGGCGAGTCTAATAATATTATAAATTATTTACAAAATTCATCTATTTTACATTTATTTATAAACATATAATTGTGGATTGATTAAAATAAAAAACCACAGAGCACAAAAAAACACAAAAATATTAGAAAAATATAATACATGAAATTACAATTTTCCTTTCCATTTGAGTGTGCATATGATGTGCATTTGCAAATTTCTATTATTTTATTTCGAAAACAAACACAAAAACAAACAACCTATTGGAACGATATAACCAAGATTCTGGAAGGACATGTCCTTCCAATTACTTCCAAACACAAGAATCTGCTCCTGCCTTGTCATAATGTAATTAAAATAACTAATAAATAAACTTATAAACGACATTGCAAATTTTCAGAACGACAACCCTATACTCTGGAAGGACATGTCCTTCCAATTACAAGAAAAAGGATTCACAACCAATTCATGAAATAGTTATCTAACACTGTTCAAAATTTCATGAAATTATCTAACACTGTTCAAGATTTCATGAAATATAATGAAAACAAACACATGAGGCAAGGACAACAATTCATATGTCATTTTCCGAAAACTTCTTGAAATATAATACAAATATAAACATAGGAGGTATGGAGAAAAATTGAAATTGTATCTTTGTCTTATTCAAGAGGGATTACAACAACTGGAGATTCTGGAAGGACATTCAAACCGTCTGGAAGGACAAGTCCTTCCAGGTACAGCAACCGAAAATTACTTATGCTCAAAGATTAATTTGAAGAGGAGAAATTAGTAAGGAGGAGAAGTTTTTCGGGCGGCTGGAATGAAAAGTACAAAACCGAAGTAAGGGATAAGGAGTTGTACAAAAAACCAAAATAATATTGAAAAGTGGGGGGAAGGTGAATATTAGGTGGAGTGTATTAAATGAGGTAAGTGGTATTTTGGAAGGATATTTTATTAATAGGAAGGACATGTCGCTCCAAAAAATGCACCATTAAATTGATGCTCTGTGCAACGAAAATTATATTTATAGGAACGACATTGTTATTTATAGGAACGATAAATGTTGTTCCAATAGATAATTGGACCTACAAGAACGACTTTTTTATGTCGTTTCTATATGTGTAACCTATAGGAAGGACAAATTTGTCCTTTCAATTTTGTCCTTCCATTAGGTGTCATTTGTTGTACTGCTCGCTCCCTTTCTATAGGGTCAAGCAAGAGTTCCTTTTATTCTAAGTTGTATTGTTGAGTTAAAATTGACATTACAATAGGAAATGACGCTGAATTAAGTTATAGACTTGCAGAAGCTTCTTTGGTTGCCATGAATAATTAGCAAGGTCAACCTCAAGCAATCTGTGGCAGGAAATTTCGAATCATCATAAAATAGTAAACAAGTTGCAATCATTATGATATAGCATAAACATAATTATTATAACCCGATGCATTGCATGAAAAGACGTAAAGGCTTCATATATACATGATCTACATTTATATACCCATTGGCTTCAATCTGCAGCCAAGTACAGCAATATTATTTCATTTTCTAAGTCCTGTGGTGATTACTAAGATTATCAGTTGCTTTTCGTACAAACAAGTTATCCATAAAAGCCTACATAAATGATATATTCTTGCAATTTTAGTATTTATTTCCCTTTTTCTTCTCTTATTAATTTAGCTGATAATCCATATCTGTCCATGCCAGCAAGTGGTAATTCACTATAGGGGCAATGGTAGTCATAAACCCGTAGTTTTAATTTTTTGATGAGATTTACCATGACACAGTCAGCCATATCAACAACAAAAAACTTAATAGTTTTAAAAATTTTCATCCACACTCATAAACCTACAAACAAGTTTTTATGAACCCCATAATCAACTCACATACTATATTTTTTTAATATTCACTCTCTTTATTCAATATTCACTATCTATAAATTTTAACATTAATATTTACAAAAATATTTACTACAATTATATCATTATTAATGTTAATACTTTACTATTATTATTATTATTTATTATTATTTAGTTTAATAGGTTAATAATAAATGATAATTTAAATTATTATATTCTTTGATTTCATTGTTTTCTTTTTTACTTAAAATCTATTTTTCTATATATGAACGAACATAATTGATGAAAATATTATTAAAACTAATATAAGGGTACAATAATTTAACTTACGAAGCATTCGAATCAATTCATAAAAAAAAATATTAAATAATTAAAGAATTTAATAATTAAAAAAAGAAGAAAAGGCTTGGAAATATTAAGTGAAACAGTTGAAACAGTAACAAGCTGGGAAAGAAAAAGAAGAAAATAAAAAAGAATAATTCATAATCAATTCAAAAAATAGTAACCCACTAAAATATTTTTTTATTTAAGATAATTAAAATATTCCTTAATTTTAAAAAATTGTGTTGGTATATTGTTACAAAATAAAATTGCGCTCGTTCACAGTGGTGGTAAAATTTTCAAACCCAACTTATTAAAATAAAAGGCCAATATGAACCTACCGTTGCCACCAAAGGATCAATTTACCTACATAAGATTCTAGGTAAATAATAAGAAAATTGTAGAGTAAATAATTTACCAACAAATTCGATAAAATCTTCAAGATTATTGGTGATTTCTCGGTAACGATAGACTTCAGGGGAAACTTATTTTCTATTTCGTCTAGTTTATAAAAATAACTACAAATTTGATAACAAAAAATCATTTCACAATGTGAACTCGATGAACTTGGAGTTCGTGGATCAACGATTAACTTTAACATTGACTGCTCAATTCACTTAAAATTATCAAGCAACCTAAATTAAAGGAGGCAGCTAAAGCTAGAAAAGAAAAAGGGAAAAAGCAATTTTCGAAAGTTTGGTTAGTTTATCGAGATACTAATTAAACGGGAACATGTCTCAATTATTCAAGGAAAGTACTATATTACCCCCTTGTCTCCTTTTTATGAATGTGGGCATAAACGATGTGATTTGTCAACAAAAGCACGAAAGTTTTATTTGTTGTGGACCCATCCCACCCCGGAGCTCATTTAGAAGGACGATTAATTGTGACCCCATGGTGTGATGTAAATAAGCTTTAATACAAAGGGCAAAGAGGTCATTCTAGAGACGGGGCATGAAAAAAGAAATACAATTGTACACAAAGAATTGAGACTTGAACACGTATATGATGCAGATGTATATAATGTATAGTGTTTTAATTGACGTTTCAATTATTTCTACATAAATGTTGTATCTACAATAATATGAATCGAAATATCCGATCACACACCATAGTCTCCTCCGAAAAATTACAACTCATGAATTAAAAACTTAAAATCTATTCAATCCTTTTAGTTCCAAGAATTCAGGGATTAGTTTTGGAATAATCGAGAGAATGAGTTAATTTTGATTGGTATCACTCTTGTTATTGTTAGGTTAGTGTTATTGTTAGGTTGGACTAAAGTATGATAGCACGAACTAACTCATCCATTGTTAGGCTAAAATTTCATGTCAATAAATTATAATACAAAATTCAATACATTATATTGTAAAACTAATATATCGTACCACCAATATATCATAGTACAAAAACAATGGTTTTATCAAATTACGGGTAAGAGATTTATGAAAAATCAATACTTTCGATTACAAAAATCGATATATCATAATACAAAAACCAATACGTTGTATTATCAGGTCAAATGGCCTAACGAGTTAACTCGTCGATATAATCTAAAACAAGTGTTTGCCATCTTGATTATTGTCCTCTCCAAACCCCCGTGCCACAAAATCACAATTTTCTTTCCTTCGTCTAGATTTAGTTTTTAATGTGAATAAAATTAACTAATCAAATTAAAACGGATCATCGGGAAAAAAATTTTACAATGCTACGAGGAATGAAATATCACAATTCCAACAACGATTTACATGATTCTAAGTTATGGTGGTTATGTAGAAGTTCTATCTCTAATCAGTTATGTCAACAAGTAAAAAATAGTAAACATAATTCATTATTCAATATCTAGTTTCATAGTTGGTGTTGTGCTGCAAGGAAAAAAAATAATCTAAACACATAGCAATAAACTAGGAACTGATATTTCAATCCATTAGTTTGGACTATTTTTTTTTAAATTTATCTATTTTGATCAAACCTATCTGTATTATTTATATATTTTTTTATTTTAATATTAAAAAATAAATGCCACGTGCACAAAATTAGTGTTGTTCACTTTATGTATTGGAGATAACTTTTGAAACAAATATTTAATCCTTTTAACATTCATATAGATATTATATACGAAATGACTACAGTGCCGTGAAAATACTATGCTCTCTACCTCCTGAATTTGCATCCATTCATTTATAATTATTTATAATTAACTTCTGATCTAGTAATTTTTATTAAGTAAAATATGTTACATTCACGGTATTGTAAATATCCCCCATTATATAATTAATTGATATGTATTAAAAATTATGTAACATCAAAATTAAAAAAAACTAATATTGAAGATGATCCAACTGGGATGAAGGGTAACAATGTAGGAGAAAGGGTCGAAATTTTTGGAAAAGCCAGAAAATCTAAGTCTTGGTCTTAAAGACACGTGAAAGTAAAGAGGATGACATAATCCCAAGAAATCGGCTATAGATAAAAATATCCAGTCAAAATTAAAGAAAGATAGCTGTGTATAAAATACTAATAAAGTTGAATCCCAAATAGTTAATTTAAGTTAGGCGCCGATATCTTAGCGCAATCCAAGGGGAGCGCCATTCGCTCTCTATTAGCCTTCTTTATTTGTTTATTTATTTTTTTTCCCTCCTTAATCAACCAAATTAATTTTAATAGTGGGCGTTATTTTCTGGTTTCAGTTAATGGGTTCTTTCTTTTTGTGTATGCCATGTGGGGTATCACCCATGCACACCACCAGACAACCACCTTAATCTCAGCCTAATTCACATACTGTTAATTATTAATCATCATTATTCATTTGTGATCATTTGGTTTTTAGTTCATGTTTGAAACCAAATGGTTTAATTTTCCACTTTTCTTTTTACCCGCAGCTGACCCACAAATTATATCTGGTCTCCTGGTGTGATCAAAATACTTTTTCAAATTAAAATGGTATTATCATGTTAAAATAGAAGGTGAAAACTTAAATATGGAGTTATATATTCATTAACAAACGGAATTTGTAGGATGAGAATATTAGGACACATTGATACATGCTAATGGTTTATATTCACATTGCTATAATTTCAAGTTTTGTGAATAATATATGTTCAGTTTTGTTTTTCACTAAAAAACTCATATAATGAAACTAGATAATTTTGGGCGCCGCTTATTCATTACGTGTGATTTGTTGTTCCCGGCGTGATTTTTGGTGTTGTCGATGTGCGTTTATGAAATAAGCAAGAAATTGTGCCTCTTCTTTCCTCTTTTTCGGGCATGGAGCCTATTTACAACTAGATTATTTGAGCCTATTAGACATATCCGTCTAAAAACACATGAATAGGGGTGAGCATTCGGTCGGTTCGGCCGAAAATCGAACCGAACTGAAATAAACGAAACCGAAATTTGTATAAAATTTCAAACCGAATCGAAACGAAATCCGGTATAAAACTGAAAAAATCGAAAAAAACCGAAAACCGAAATTTCTACAAAATTGCAAACCGAACTAAACCGAAAATATGTTTAAAACCGAATTAACCGAACCGAACCGAATTGATAAAAAATAATAACAGTGAAATAAAAATTATATATTTTTTTGTTTTTTAATTATATTTCGGTTAAAACCGAAACGAACCGAATTTTTTTTTTTTGTAAAATCGAATCGAATTAACCGATTTTTTTGGAATTCTCAAATCGAAAACCGAACGAATTTTCAAAAAATCGAACCGAAACGAAAATTTCAGTTCGATTCGATCGGTTATTTCGTTTTTTCGGTTTCTTGGTATATGTCGCTTAGTGTTTATTTTCAAATATATGAAATTAATTTATATTGAAATACCAAATAAAGCAAGATTTGGAATATGGGAGCCGGTTTGACTTAGAATTTGATGGTTGGGTTAAATTAACTATAAAACCCTTGATTAAAAAGCCTTGATTAACGCTGTTGCAACCAGATTTGGCCCCCTATATAAACCCATGCATGTCCCTAATTAAGGCACAGAGCAAGATTAATTAAGCCTTGTACTTGGAGAGTACTCATCATCTCGTCAAGTATAATGGCATTTCTTAAGCTTTCTCCTCATTTTCTCCATCTCACATTCTTCCTCTTATTCTCTTTGACATTCCTCTCTAACTTCACCAATGTCCACGCGAGCCAAAATTACAGAGATGCCCTTGCAAAATCCATTTTATTCTTCCAAGGCCAGAGGTCTGGCAGGCTTCCCCCACAAGACATCACTTGGAGGGCTAATTCTGGACTTTCCGATGGTCACCCAGCCGGGGTACGTTACGTTACGTACCTAATTCGATTTTATTTATTTTTACTAATATTTAGCACTTGGATTTATTATTAATTTTGGGCAGGTGGACTTAACGGGAGGCTACTACGACGCTGGGGACAATGTGAAGTTCAATTTCCCAATGGCATACACAACGACAATGCTGTCGTGGGGCGCAATCGAATATGGCAAGAGATTGGGGCCTCAGCTGCAAAGTACCAGGGCCGCGATCCGGTGGGGCACGGACTATCTACTCAAGTGCGCACGGGCGACACCTGGCAAGCTCTACGTGGGCGTTGGGGATCCCAACAGGGACCACGCGTGTTGGGAGAGGCCGGAAGATATGGACACGGACAGAAGCGTGTATTCAGTGTCGGCGAGCAACCCAGGGTCTGACGTGGCGGCTGAAACCGCTGCTGCGCTGGCTGCTGCTTCCATTGTTTTTCGGAGAGTCGATCCCAACTACAGTAAGCTGCTTCTCAATACTGCCAAGAATGTGATGCAGTTTGCGATAAGCTACAGAGGGGCGTATAGCGACTCGCTTGGTCCTTACGTATGCCCCTATTATTGCTCGTACTCGGGATACAAGGTGATGACATTTATATTTATTATTTTTTGCAACTCTGTTTTTTTGGTATTTGATTTTGATGAATGAATATTTGTTGGTGTTGCAGGACGAGTTGTTATGGGGTGCAGCGTGGCTGTTTAGAGCAACTAATTTGGTTTATTATCTGAATTTCATTGGGTCGTTGGGGGCTAATGACGGAACGGACATTTTTAGCTGGGATAACAAATATGCGGGTGCTCGTGTGCTCCTATCGAGAGTAAGACAAATTGGTCGATACTTTGCGCTAGGCCGGATGGTCTCAGAATTTATGACATTAGTTTTTTGACTTGTGTTTAGAGAAATTTGGTGGATAATGATCCAACATTCCAGTCATTCAGACAACAAGCTGAGGACTTCATGTGCAGAATACTGCCGAATAGTTATTCGCGATCCTCGAGCACACAATACACGCCAGGTTAATTGATTTGGAAGCCTAAGTCTGTTTTTGGATTAAATATACTTGTGATTTATTTTATTTATTATCCGAATTAAAAAAACAATGCAGGAGGTTTGATGTATAAGATGGATGCAAGCAATCTCCAGTATGTGACATCCATAACTTTCTTGATGACCACATACTCAAAATACATGGCAACTACAAAGCATACTTTCAACTGTGGAAATCTCCCCATCACTTCAAATATTTTGCGGACCCTGGCCAAAAAACAAGTATGTTTTTTTTGATAATTATGTAAACTTTTTTTTTTTTTAATATGTCCTAAGTTGAGGGAGATATCTTTGATGATGATGATGCAGGTGGACTATATCTTAGGGGATAATCCGATGAAAATGTCATACATGGTAGGGTATGGGCAAAGCTTTCCAAAGAGAATTCACCACAGAGGCTCCTCGTTGCCATCGCGCAATGTTAGTCCACAGTCGTTTGGATGTGATGGCGGAAAACAATTTTTCTACTCTCCGAATCCCAACCCGAACACGTTGACCGGTGCTATTGTTGGAGGCCCAAACCATAATGACTTTTTCGCGGACGAGCGCACAGATTACAGTCATTCGGAGCCTGCTACGTACATTAATGCTGCCATAGTTGGACCCTTAGCATACTTTGCTGGGGTTAATTGATTTTACCACTCATTCACGTCTTTGCTTTGGTAGTGAAGGATATGATGATGTATGATGAAAATTATGAAAGTGTATATATGTGAATTATGATCATCAATAGATAGATGTACGCCTGAAGAATGGGCAAACATTTGCCACCAGAAAAGTGTAAGTGGTGCAAAATATATAGTGGATGATCATGATATCAATTAATCAAGCACCTCTTTTGGTGCAGTTTAGTAAATTCACCTCTAGTGAAACTTTCTTCTTTTAGAAATTCCAGTTGTGGTTTTATCTTTTTTTTTTTTATTTTCTAGAATTAGCAAGATTTCGTTAGTAGGGTCAATTAAATAATATTTAAGAAATATATATCTTATAAATTTTGCTTATCTTAATATTTTTCTAGGAATAAAACATATGAAAGAATGTGTAAATAAAAAAGTATATAAAACAAAAGAAAATTATGATCAAGTCTTGTTAATATTTTCAGTACTCTGTTTAGATACAAAGGTAATATAATGAACCTTCAATTCTTTTTAGTGGGACCAATTTTATATAATTTAACATTAGTTAATATATATATAAGGAAAATGATATATATATTCTAAATAAATTTTCATAAATTAAGTGGCCCAGCAACTTACAATCAGGGCAGATTTACATAGGGGGTAAGGGGACTTGCTATGTGGTTGTATTTATATGAGGTGGTGCATAATATTGCATTTAAATAACTTGATCCGTTAAAACGAAAACTTTAGAGAATTTTGAAAGTTTATGGGACAATTTGATATTTTGAGAAATCTGATTTTGGGGTCAATTCGTAAATATTGAGAAATTAACTAACGAGGACTAAATTAAAATTTGGAGGGATTAAATTGAAGTTTCAAAATCTTCAATACAAAACTCTATCAAATTGAAGTTTTGTGGCGGTGATGCGTAAGAAAATGAAAGGAAAAAAAAAAATGATGTCTTCTACTTAAACTTATCTGATTGAAAATTGGAGAAGATGTAAAAAATTTTGGCCTTTTTAATTGGAATTAGATTTCAAGTTTTGGGTCAAATAATTATTATGAATTCAAAATAAAAATACGGAATGAAAAAAATTGGATATAAATAATAATAGAAAATCTTAAAATATCTAAAAGATATTTGATTCTAAATTTACTGTAATAAAATACTGCTATTAAAATGAAACAAAAAATAATATAAAAACTAATAATAAAATTTAAATTATATAATTAAATAGATGAGGCTTCACATTTATTAAATCATATAATATAAATGAAAAACTGAAAAATATTTAAAAACATAATTATATTATAATGTAGTAAAATATGATATTAAATGAAATTAAAATACAGAAATAAACATTCTTAATTAATAGGGGGAAATGTACAAATTAGCTCTCGAAGTATTACCTTAGGTTCAACGTTAGCCCTTAAATTATTATTATTATTATTTTTTTTTTCTAAATAGGCCGTTGAGTTATTAAAATAAGTCAATCAAACCCCAAACATCCAAAAATTAAACCACACCATGAACCTATTTAATTTAAATTTAATTAAAAAACTACAACATTTCATTGAACTAGATTTTTGAATATATACTTTTATTTTATATATGTAATTTGTGTATAAATAGTAAATTTCGAAAGAGGATCAATTTAATATATTTTTCATATAAATAATAAGAAACAAAAAAAAAAATCATGACGGGTTAAAATTTATGAATATAATAAATATGAATTCACATTTTAAAAAAACATTACAAATCTAAAGAATTCTCGTCCAAGTGCAATTTTGAAAAGCTGGTCTTTAGATAATACACTTTCCGTCCTAAAAAAATAGGTTTGCGGGTTATTTTACATAATTTAAAAAAGTGTTGATTATTAATATAGTTAGAGTATTATTTTTCATTCTATAACCCTATGATTCATTGATTATTTATTAACCATCTATTCGATTTTTGTAAAACTTATTCTTGGTAAGTGAAGGATATGATTTTAATATAATTAATTAGAAGTATGCATGGAAATGAGATTTTTAGAAACCTAAGAAAAATTAAGGTAACGTTTCGGAATAGATGGAGTATTCTAGAGTGTTGACTTTGGGGCCCTTGTTGGGGTGTATTAATTTTAGTGGGCTTCATTTTACTTTAGATTATAGTATCGGATCCTAGCCCAATATTATTTTCGATCAGTTGCTTGGGCTTATCAAAACTTGGGTATTTAAAATAATGCCTTTGGTGCAGAGAATAAGCCCAAACCATTAACCTTTGACAAATTTGCTACCTTGGCCCTGGATATTTATCATATATTGGGTTTTTAATGCCAATTAATCTCCAAGTATCTATTATAATTTCTTTGATAAATTTATATGAAATCATATAATATAGATGAAAAACTGAAAGCATATTAAAAAAAAAAAACATAATTTGAATAAAAAATGTATAAAAACATTTATTAAATGAAGTAAGAAATATAGATATAAAATCTAAATTAATAAGAGAAAAGGTACAAATTAGTATCTGAATATTACCTTAGGTTCAACTTTATCCCTTAAAACTATGGGTCTTTTTTTTTTTAAATCTAATTAGGCCGTTCAGTTATTAAAATAAGTCAACTAAGCCCCCAAAATTTTAAAAATCAAAACTACGCCTAACCATTAAGGGATTTAACGGATTATTAAATCAATTTTAAATTCTTTATATCAAGAGATCT
Source organism: Phtheirospermum japonicum (assembly GCA_014905375.1). NCBI lineage: Eukaryota > Viridiplantae > Streptophyta > Magnoliopsida > Lamiales > Orobanchaceae > Phtheirospermum > Phtheirospermum japonicum. Next base: position 106,364 of record BMAC01001530.1, read on the forward strand.
ATGATTGTAAATGTATAGTGGGATCGGGGGTATGGAACCATTAAAGGCACCGTAGAGTTTACCTTAATTTTAATTTAAAAAACTACAAAATAAATAAATAAATAAAATGCATGGTGCCCTTAAAGGCAACATATAATTTATCTTAATTTTAATTTAAAAAACTACAAAAAAAAAAATTCAACTAAATGTATGAACGTATACTTTTATTTTATATATGCAAAAAATGTGTCAAATAGTAGATTTCAGATAGAGGATCAATTTAATTTATTTTTTCCAAGCGGAACTCCAAGTTGAGGAGTTTTATTTATCCGGAATGATAAGAAACAAAAAATATGTCTTTGAAATTTTGAATATAATAAATATGATTTCACATGTTAAAATAAAATTACAAATCTGAAATATTATCGTCCAAGTACAATTTTGAAAAGCTGGTTTCTAGTTAATACACATTTCGTAAGAAAAGATAACCTTACCACTTATTTTACACAATTTAAGAAAATATTGATTATAAATATATATAGAGTCTTGTCTTTTCGTTGATGCTCCTATAATTCAATAATTATTTATTTATTTACTGTCTACTCGATTTTCATAAAAGTTAATCTTGGCAAGTGGAATAGTGTGATTTTAATATAATTAATTACAAGTATTCCTCACTTATTATTAACCATTGATTCAACTTTAAGTTATAAATATTAACCAATGAACAAAAGCAAAAGCTGAAGGGAACCATACTAAACATGGAGCAGGGCAAAGTTCAATACAAGCATTAATCCACAAGAATACAAGGTGTGATTTAAATACACACCAATAGAAGAGCCTGGAACATCATACGTGTAGGCTAATAATATGATCAAACAAACAAACAAAAACATAGCTGTGGTGACAGCTATTAAGTAGGGAAAACGACAACACAATGGATCAAAAGCTTTGTCAGCTTATGTGTGTGTGCATGCATACATGCATGCACAATGATCATCATGCAAAGTTAACTTATATTCCAATACGCCCCCCTCAATTCGTACTCGTTCTTGGTCCCACAGAAAGCTTACTCCTTAAACGAGTAAAGAATTGTCCACTAAGCGATTTTGTAAGGATATCTGCAGTTTGGTGCACTGCTGGAATATAATGAACTGAGATTGTTCCATTTGCACCTTTTATCTGATAAAGTGAATGAACTGAGATTGTTCCATACTGGAGTGCTCCAATGACTTGTCTATATAGTGTTGCATTTTTAATAGGCTGACCTTGATACTTTGACAAAACAGGTGTTGTGATCATAGGACTACTCATTCCATTACAATCAAGCATGTTCACCTTTTGCATAATGCTGTTTATGTAAGAACTCTGACCTACAAACATCCCTTTACTAATTGTATGTAGCTCCAATCCCAGAAAATGATGAGGGTAACCAAGATCCTTTAAAGAGAAATGTTTTCTGAGTGCAACTATAATTCTCTCAATTGTATCACTGCCGTTGCTTGTTATAAGGATGTCATCAACATAAGCAAGTAAAAATGTGCTTCCTGAAGGAGTGTGATTATAAAAAAGAGAAGAATCTTCTTTGGATGATTGAAACCCTAAGGAATTCAGCACATTACCCAACTTGATGAACCATGATCTTGAAGCTTGCTTGAGGCCATATAAGGATTTCTGAAGTTTACAGAAAAGAGATTGCTGTTGTTCATAACCTGGAGGTTGAATCATGTAAAGTTCAGTGTCAAGATCACCATTGAGGAATGCATTGTCAATGTCAAGTTGCTTGATTGTCCATCCTCTTGAAATTGAGAGGGAGAGTATAGTTCTGATTGTTGCAGGTCTCACAACTGGACTAAAGGTTTCATTGTAATCTGAACCAGGGATTTGGTTGTATCCTTTTGCCACAAGTCTAGCTTTGTGCCTGGAAATTGAGCCATCTGCATTGCTTTTCAGTTTGAATATCATCTACATCCAATAGCCTCCTTCCCAGGTGGTAATTCAGTTAAAGACCAGGTCTTGTTAGAAAGTAGGGCTTCATATTCTGTGTCCATTGCTTGCTTCCATTCTGGTATGAGTGTAGCTTCATGATGGGACTTAGGCTCAATCTCTGCTGGGAGTGAGCCAAGGAAAGCCTTTGGTTTGAATATGCCTTCTTTTGACCTGGTTATCATGTGATGAGTCCTCTTATTTGATTTATCAACATGCACAGATGAAGAAACAACTGGGAAATTGAGGTCAGTAGATGCACTATCACTTTCTATTGGCAAATATATATAAAGCTGACCAATCTGGATAGGTGATGTGGATTTGGATTGAGGTGAAGAATCACTGTCTCTAGAATTAGAGTTAGAAGTTGTAGGACTAGAGGGAGATTGTTGATGATTATGAAGAGTTGGAGAGCTGAGTAGAGAGACTGAGGTGGATTGAGTGTGGGATTATTGAAAATTTGATCAATGAGGTTAGGAGAGTGAAAAGTAATAGTGTGGGTATTATTTTGGCTAGGTGAATCAGTTCCTGAAGAATAAGGGAAAAGATTTTCATCAAAGATCACATGTCTAGTAATGATGATTCTTCAGTTTGGTATTATCACCTTGTAACCTTTGTATTGTTCATCATATCCCAGAAAAACACAAGGTTGGCTTCTGAACTCTAATTTATGCTTGTTGTAAGGTTTGAGGTATGGGTAACAACAACAACCAAAGACTTTCATTAGGCTATAGTCAGGTTTGTGTCCAGTCAAGGCCTCAAATGGTGAATTGTATTTAAGGATTTTGGTTCTAGAATTCTGTTGATGAGGTAAGTAGCTGTTGAAAAAGCATGATTCCAAAATTTATGTGGGACAGAAGAGTGTGCAAGGATGCAGAGACCAGTTTCAACTATGTTTCTCTACTTTCTTTCAGCACTGCCATTCTGTTCAGGGGTATATGGGCAAGACATCCTATGATGAATGCCATTTTGGAGAAGGAAAGTAGCTAGTGGTTTACACTCTGTGCCCCCATCACTTTGCAGGATTTTTATCCTTTTCCCAAATTTATTTTCAACCAGTGTCTTAAAGTGAATAAAAGCTGGTGGAGTTTCAGATTTGGCCTTAAGAAAATATATCCAAGTGAACTTGGTCTTGTGATCAACAAAATTAACATAATATCTATGTCCATCATCATAGGATACAGGAGATGGTCCCCAAAGATCAGTATAAACAAGTTCTAAAACATCATAATTATCAGTTTGAGAATCAGGAAATGGTAATTTGTGACTCTTTCCCAATTGACATGCATAACACAAGGTTTTTATTTCATTTTCAGAAAATAAAAGGTTACAACTACTGACATCTTTCTTTACAATGTCATATGATGGATGTCCTAATCTATTGTGCCAAAGAGAAAGGCTGCACTTATTCTTGAGACTTGAAGGATAGGCTTCCTTGTGATCAGTTGAAGGAGTGGTATAAAGAGGATGGTTTTCTTGGACCAGATCAAAGCTGTAGAGTCCATTCCTAAGCCTGCCTTTGATGAGGGTCTGTCCTTCACAAAACAGGTAGAGGGGTGAAACTCAAAAAAGACATTGTTATCTTTAGCAAAATGAGAGACACTAATAAGATTTTTGTTCATTTGAGGCACATGTAAAAGATTTTTTAAAATGAAAGAGTGAGGGCTGTCATGGTCAGTTTTAAGCATAGAAGAGCCAATGAGTTATAGGCAAACCTGTCCCATTTCCAATTTCAATCTTGTCATCTCCAATGTAGTCTGAGGCTGAATTCAAGTTATTGAAGCTAGAAGTGATGTGATTGGTTGCTCCAGAATCTGGGAGCCAAGATGTATTTTTGCAATCCATCCGAACCATTAAAGGAGCTTAATGCACTAAGATTGGCCACATTTGCCATCCCTTGAAAATTATGATACCTTGGGGAGTTGTTTCTGTTATTCTCAGAAGCAGAATAAGTTTGATCAAACCTTCTGTAACATCTATCAGATGTGTGTCCAGTGTATTGGCAAATCTGACATTTAATGCTGCTGAAAAAGTTTGATCTACCACCCCTTCCTCTGAAATTTCCTCTTGATCCTCTAAATCCTCCTCTGTTGTTTGTTGCTCTCCCCCTGCTACTTTGATTAAGATATCCACCCCTATGGGTTCCTCCTCTATTACCATAAAAGAAGCCTTAAGTAGCAAAATTTGTTGATCCCTTGAAACCATCAATGCTGAAATTATTTGCTCTTTCAATTCTGCTCTCAAAGGTAAGTAATAGTGCTTGAGCTTCTCTTAAGAGCATGGGGGGACTCTGGAGTTTATGGAGATGGATACAGGATCATATTCAGGGCCTAAACCATCTACAATGGAAGAGACTTGATCATCATCAGTAAGCACTTGTCCTGCAGCAGCCAAACCATCATAACAAGCCTTGATCTTGTTTATGTATTCTCTTATAGAAAGACTCCCCTTTTTCAGATTATGTAACTGGGATTTGAACTGCATAACCTTAGCCCTTGATTGAGTGGTGAAATCCAGCTCAAGAGAGTTCCAAATTTCAGATGAAGTGTTCAATCCAACAGTGCCAACAAGCATATTCTCAGAAAGTGAACTTAGAAGCCATGAAACAAGAGATTGATCTTGTTTAATCCAATTAATATACCCAGGAGATGGTACCAATGAATTACCTCTTGGTGGTGGTGCAGTTTCTCCATTCAGAAATCCCTCTAGACCATATCCTCTCACAGTAGCAAGCACTTGATGTTTCCAAAGCAAATAATTTGATTCTGAGAGTTTCACAGTAACAAGTTGTGGTTGGATTATTTGGATTGATGTAGGGTGGATATTAAAACCAACGGTGGGATTTGTTTCTCCAGATCTAGATGCCATATTTTAGAGACAAAACAACAAGCTTTAATATTAAAAAAGGGAAGAGAAAGAAATAAGAACAGAAAGTTGATCTGTGCAGGTATAGAGTCAGGTTTGTCAACCTGCTCTGATACCATAATAGGAAAATGTTAAAGCCAATGAACAAAAGCAAATGAAGGGAACCATATTAAATATTGAGCAAGACGAAGTTCAATACAAGCATTAATCCACAAGAATACAAGGTGTGATTTAAATACACACCAATAGAAGAGCCTTGAACATCATACGTGTAGGCTAATCATAGGATCAAAGAAACAAACAAAAACATAGCTGTGGTGACAGCTATTAGGTAGGGAAAACGACAACACAGTGGATCAAAAGCTTTGCCAGCTTATGTGTGTGTGCATGCATGAATGCACAATGATTATCATGCAAAGTTAACATATATTCCAACACAATATATAATAAGTTTACGGATTATTTCGCATGATTTAAAAAGATATTGATTATAAATGTAGCTAGAATCTTGTCTTTCCATTTATACCCAATGATTCATTAATTATTTATTCATAGTCTGCTCGACTCGACTCTATAGAAGTTAATCGTAGCAAGTGGAATGATATGATTTTAATATAATTAATTAGGAGTATGCATGAAATGAGATTTTGGGACACACAAGATCTATATTTTTGATACGAATGAATTATTGTAAAGTGTGAACTTTAAGGTCATTGTTAGGGTTTGTTAATTTTAGAGGGCTTCATTTTACTTTAGACTGTGGTAAACACTCTAAATTAATAAGGGTAAAAGATACAAATTTGACCTCGAAATATTACCTTAGGTTCATTTTTCACCTTTAAAATAATGTTTCTTTTGTCTAATTAGGCCATTGCATTATTAAATAAGCTCTCAAACTTCCAAAAAGCTAAACTACACCCACTGACACCGGAAAGTTCAAGAGAAGCAGGAGATATCATAAGGCATTCCTCAAAAACTCACAACTCTAGGAATCCACCAAAAGAGTTTAGAGTAAGATACAAGAAGAAAAATCTTCTAAACAAGTTTAAAAGCTCAAACTATATTTTTATTTTAAAATTGATTGCTAGAAACATAGAATGTAGTATCTTTTAGGCAAAAACTTGGAACAACCCTCCAAGATAAGTCAAAATAATAAATAAGACATTACATTTTTTAAGATCTAAATTAATGAAAAGGTTACTCTAATAAAGATAAACAAGATGAATATTGACTAAATATTAACTGCTTATCAACTCTCAAGGTGCTTGAATGAGTAGATTCATGAAAACACTTCAAGAGTTGATCATCCTTCCAGATTCCCGTATGAAATCACTGCACTGCCACACTCCAGTCAAATGGTCATAACTAACTACTTACGGTTTGTCCTTTAATTCGTTCTCAATCAATACATTTAAATCCTCAAAGTTGACATATGTGCTGGAATTTTCCGTGTCATTCTCCCTTGGTTGGAAAAGATTCGACCTCGAATCTTGATCAAATTTATTATCAAGAGAAATATATTCTTCAAGGCTCAAAAAGGTCCGTAATCTATAGACTTAAGTTTTCTACAGAATCTATGAGGAAATAAATTTTTCCTTAAGTAAAACCAAATAAAATCACCTTGATGTTGAGTTTCTCGAAGTCGAGGTAGACTAGACGGTAGTTCATTGAAAGTCAAACTTGTGAATCTCTTCCATATTTTGTGGACTTTCATGGAAATGTCATGATTTATCTTTCCACGTGTGACATGCATTAAAATATAAACAACATCGTCTTCCTTAAAATCTTCATCACAAGACAAATGTATCTCCTCTTCATCAAATATCGGAGGGCCATCGTAATACTCAATTATTGACCTTGTATCATCAAAATGATGGTTTTCTTCAAAAACGATTTTCATACAATCATCCAAATTGGAGTACCGTTGTAATCAACTTCTATATCCTCATAAGAAGATAGAAAGTTTTTATACGAACCATGGTAAGAATAGATGTCACAAGAACCATTATTTTTATGAAAAAGATTTTCTATATCATAGTTTGAAGAACCACCCTTTAAATCATGACTCTCAACATCATGATATAAAGGTTTGCCACGCGTAAGGCGTTGCACGAGTTGTTGCACTTGTCTCCTTAAATCTTCTAACTCCATATCACGAAGGTCTTTTTCAAGAGCAACAATATCATTAACGTTTGGTCTATTTCTCATACGACCATCCATCGAAACCAAAGCTTTGATAACCACTTGACACCGGAAAGTTCAAGAGAATCACAAGGCACCCCTCAAAAACTCACAACTCTAGGAATCCACCAAAAGAGTTTAGAGTAAGGTACAAGAAGATAAATCTTCTAAACAAGTATAAAAGCTCAAACTATGTTTTTATTTTCATATTAATTGCTAGAAACATACAATGTAGTATCTTTTATAGGCAAAGACTTGGAACAACCCTCCAAGATGAGTCAAAATAAAAAATAAGACATTACATTTTTTAAGATCTAAATTAATGAAAAGGTTATTCTAATAAAGATAAACAAGATGAATATTGATTAAATATTAAGTGCTTATCAACTCCCAAGGTGGTTGAATGAGTAGGTTCATGAAAACACTCCAAGAGTTGCTCATCCTTCCAAATTCCCGTATGAAATCACTGCACTGCCACACGCCAGTCAAATGGTCATAACTCACTACTGGATTATTATTTTTGAGATCCGTTTTTTTATTTATTGAAAAATAGACTTGTAGGGATTTCTAATAATATATGGTTTATTATTTAATTTGTTCTTAATCAATACATTTAAATTCTCAAAGTTGATATATGTGTTGGAATTTCCCGTGAACTCATAAATAGATAGGGTGCATATATCCTCGCTCTAAAACAAATCAAATATAAATAACTCCACATTTATATACTCACCACCACCATCACTCTGAACCATCTCATGAGTGATTTTTGAGTTGACCCCTACAACCCATTAAAGCGTGGGGTAGGAGTTAGTAATTTTTATTGGTTATTAGTGTTTTGGAGTTTTTATAAGGGATTTATGAATTTTTGTAATAAAGGATCACCATCCTTCAATAAAAAGAAAAAAAAAGAAGAAGAAAGACCCCATAAAACAGAATTGGAGGGGGATAAAAAAAAAGGGAGAAAAAGAAAATAAGAAGGATGGTGAATTGTGTTAGTCATTGCCTACGCATTAATGAAGGCTTGTGTCTATTGTTTATTTTATTTTATGAGCCTATTGTTTAGAAGGCATAAATTGTGTTTAAGTGGTTCGATTAAAATTCGGTTTAGAGTTACGAGTTGGGAAATAACCTAAGTTTAAAGGGCTATGTTATGAGTGTTTAGTGAGGTTTTTATCTTTGAACGAGAAGAAGCGTATTGCTCCTTGATTAGAATAGGTTTGGTGAGTTATTGATCACGTTAGATCGTGAGTTAGCCACACGACTTATATATTCCATACCCGTCCAAAAAGCCTTACGTTACAACCCGAAAAGACCTTTTCCGATTCTTTGTTCGATAACACACTTAATTTGCGATTGAAAAGAGATTGATTTTTGGTGCTTGTTTACTGTGCTTGTATTTGTATGATTTGAGCATATACAGGTCCTATGTTGAAAATACTCGAGTGCTTGAGCGTACACCCCTTTATATTTCCCTTTTGTTAGGATTCATGAATTCGATTTTGAAGCGACAATGTTATACGGGTGGAGTGTTTGAAGTTGCATTACATGTACCTATATTTTCAAAATTATTTAAGTAGCATAGCACGACTCATTGCTTGGACTGATTTTCATTTCTTGCTATACTTTGAATATATCGTTTGTTCGAGGACGAACAAACCAATTAAGCGTGGGGTAGTTGATTAGCACATATTTGTCCTTATTTTCAGTAGTATTTTAACTTGTTTTTCTATTTTTTTTGGTATAAGTTGGATGATTTAAGCTTAATTTCGTATTTTCATAGTTCCAGCTTATTTTACCGTATTTTAATCATAATTGATGCAATTAGGTGATATTTCATTGTTTTTCACCTTACAGCTAAGTAACCGGAAGAGTTCAGCGCATAATTAGATGAAGTTGATGTTCAAGAAATGGAGAACGAGCTTTCCGGTGAACGAGTAGCAAAGAGATAGAGAAACTGAGGAAGATGCTCTGTCGCGTCGACTGACGCGAGCGTCGATGCCCCATCGACGCGAGCCATGATACGCGTCAGTCGACGCAGGCCCGACGCAACTTGCTGAAGCGTCGACTGAAGGAGCGTCAGTCGACACACCGTCGACGTAACTTGCTGAAGCATCGACTGAAGGAGCGTCAGTCGACGCAATTCTCTGAGGTGCCGATCCATGACCGCGTCAGTCGACGCACCCGCCCTGCCGATGCGCACACCCAGGCAGCAGCGATGCCGAGCACCAGCACGTGTCAGTCGATGCACCGTCGACGCGGAGGCCCAGAATCGGGAATTTATGGTTTTTTATGCTCCAAGTTAAGGGAAATCTATATAAACCTCCCTAAGTCCGTCCCAAAAAGATATACCTCTCACCCATACTCTGAATATTTGATCGTTTGGTTCTAGAGCAACACCATCCGCATCCATATAACAACAATTGATCAAGATCGAAGATTCGAGCATCGCCAAGCTCCAACCGTCTGTTCTTGATTCGTTCTTCGACCAAGATCAACCACCTCTCCGGATTAGCTGGAGAATTTACTACGCTTTCTAGTTTAATAATCACTCTAAACCTTTTATTCGTTTTTGTAGTTTAATTTATGCAATTTAGTAGCTGCTTTTCAATAATTATTTTTGAATTGTTTCATGCTTAGAACCCTAGATACTTTTGGTATTAAATTTGTAATCTTAGTTTAATTAATAATTGGTAATCATTCTCGTTTAGTTAATTCATTTTGTTTACATTGCGTTCTAGATAATTGCTATTCGTTTATGCTAATTGATCTCGTTTAAGTTCTAGATTAATTTCTTTAGTTTACATGTTCTAGTTGCTGAATTAAAATACCTAGTTTTAATTATTGTTCATGTGTTTTTCTAGATAATCAAAACAATCAACCCCCCCCCCAATTTATGTGTTATTGTGTTGAACAAACTATTTAAAATTTCGATTGTATGTTCCTCGAGAGACGACTCGAGTCAAGTTTCCAAACTACGCGCGGCCCCGTTCTCTTGCGGGCAAGCTATTGATCTTTTGAAAAATTTTCATAAGTAGGCAACATAAAAGCTTGAATCATCTAACTGGATTTGTTTTGTACGTTCATGATGGCAAGCATTCTGAGCTATACAATATGCTGATCTACTGTCTGTATACACAACATGTCTTGAATGAGATATGTTAGCCATTGAAGCTCACATGTGATGAGAGCTATGTCTCTGTATTCTGCTTCAGCTGATGATCTACTTACTGTTGGTTGTTTCTTTGGCTTCCATGATATTAGTGAATTACCAAGGTAGACAGCAAATCCACTTATGCTTCTTCTGGTTTCTAGATATCTGGCCCAATCAGCATCACTAAAACCTTTCAGGTGTAGTTCTAAATTAGCAGGTAGGAATAATCCTTTTCCTGGACTTGACTTGATATATCTTAGCACTCTATGAGCAGCAGCAAGGTGTGTTGATGTTGGATTTGTCAAGTATAATAACCTGCCTACTAGCCTTCTGTAAATTGAAGGGTCAGAAAGTGATGTACCATCTTTGCTGGTTAAATCAATTTTATTATCCATGGGAGTAGAGCTAGGTTTGCATGCTAGATATCCAGTTTCAGAAAATATATCTAGTGCATATTTTATTTGACATATAATTATTCCTTTATTGTTTCTAGCAACTTCTATACCCAGAATATATTTCAGAATGCCAAGATCTTTTATTGTGAATTTTGAGTGTAAATGAGATTTTAGATCTTGGGTTTATGTTATATTGTTACCACCAAGGATAATATCATCAACATAAATACATAGTACTATAATTGAATCTGAATTGTTTTTAATGAAGAAAGAGTGATCTGACCTGGATTGAGTGAATCCATAGTTTTTTAGGCAAGAATGCAGTTTTCTGAAACCATTGTCTTGAAGCTTGTTTCAGACCATAAAGGCTTTTGATCAGCTTGCATACTTTTCCAGGTTGAGAATTGTAGCCTAGTGGAGGTTTCATGAATACTTCTTCATGCAGATCTCCATGTAGAAAGGCATTATTGACATCAAGTTGATGAAGATGCCATCCTTTTATTGCTGCAATTTCTAGTACTAATCTTACAGTAGCTATTTTAGTTACAGGAGAAAAGGTTTCAAAATAATCTAATCCCTCTTCCTGTGTGTAGCCTTTTGCTACAAGTCTAGCTTTATACCTTTCTAGTGAACCATCAGACTTATATTTGACTTTATATACCCATTTACATCCTATGCTATTTTTTATTAGGAGGTAAGTCAGTTATAATCTATGTATTGTTCTTTTCTAGAGCACTGAACTCAGCTTGCATGGCTGGTTGCCATTCTGGAATTTTGCTTGCTTGTGTGTATATTTTAGGTTCAGGTATTTGGAGAATACTTGCAGCAAATGCTCTATGCTTGTCAGATAGGTTGTGTGTGGATATGAATTGGGAGATAGGGTATTTTGTTTCAGATGCATTTGCACTTTGTTTGTTTCTGATTTGTGGTAATGTATATTGATATGCTTGAAGATAAGAAGGTGTGGCCTTTTGTCTTGTAGATTTTCTTAGTTGTGGAGGGGAATTTGGTTGAGAAGGGATATGAGGGGAAGAAGTAGTAGGGATAGGTGGTATGGTGGTTTCTGTGTTTTGTATTTGAAGTGAGGAGGTATGAGGTGCAAAACAGTTTTGTCTTGTATGAGTGTGTGCAGTTTGTTCTTTGAAAAAATCATCATTGGATGTATTGTTGAAGAGAGGTGAAGATATTTCATCAGATTGCATTGTTCTTTTAAAAGGAAATATATCTTCACAAAATTCAACATTTCTTGATATAAAGGATACTTTTCTCTTTAAATCATATAGTTTGTATCCTTTATATCCAAAAGCATAACCAATAAAGACACATTTTGAAGCTTTTGATTGAAATTTGTTTCTGTTTCTTTCTAAAGTTGAAGCATAAGCTAGACATCCAAACATTTTCAAATGAGAGTAGTCTGGCTTTTTCTTAAAAATTTGTTCAAATTAACTTTTGTTCCCTAAAAGAGGAGTAGGCATTCTGTTTATCAGGTGAACATCAGTCAATATGCAATCATCCCAGAAAATTAATGGAATGCATGATTGAAACATAATTGCTCTTGCTACCTGTAATAAATGTTGATGTTTTCTTCCAACAAGACCATTCTGTTGTCGTGTTTCTACACAACTGGTCTAATGTATTATTCCTTTTGATGCATAAAAAGAAGATAATATGAACTCAGTACCATTGTCACTTCTTAATGTTTTTATTTTCTTGTCAAACTGAGTATGAATCATATTATAGAATGATTCAAGACGAGCCTGTGTATCAGACTTATGTTTAAGCATGTGAATCCATGTGCATCTAGAATAATCATCAACAATAGTCAAAAAATATTTGAAACCATTATGAAATGTTATTGAAAAAGGTCCCCATACATCACAGTGTATTAGTTCAAAGATAGCATGTGAAGATGTTGTGCTAACTGGAAATGGGATTTTCTTTTGTTTAGTTAAATGACAAATATCACATGATATAAACTCAGATGTATCAGCTGTTACATGAGGAATGAAACTCATTCTCTTAGCAGGTATGTGGCCTAATCTAGCATGCCATAACTTGGAATCTGAATGAACAACTTTTACAGAAGCAAATGTAGCAATAGACATATGATATAGGCCACCTTGTTGGTTAGCAATACCAATCATTTGCTGTGTGGTCAAATCATGTAAAACAATGAGAGGACATAAATTGCAAAGATCAGTTTGATGTCCTTGCTAGCTGTGATACAGATATTAGATTAAATGTAAAAGAAGGCACAAATAAAGCATTGTGTAAGGTAAGATTTTCAGATAAAACAATATTTCCAATGTGTGTTGATTTTTTGATTTGACCATTAGGAAGATGAATTGAAATGTCTATTTGAATTGCTGATTTATTAAAATAAGATTCATCACACACCATATGATCAGTTGCTCCTGTATCCAAGATCCATTTATGGTAAGAAGTAGTAACATTAGAGCAAACAATATTACCTGAAATTGATGCAGCCACAGAATGAGGAGCAGAGATCTGTTTGTTCTCCTTTTCTTGCTTATGTGTCTGAGCATAAGCCAGAAATTGTTCAACCATTTCAGTAGAGAATAGGGGATGATGATCTTCAATGAATTCATGAGTTGGCTCAGTAGTAATAACAGCATTAGCAAAACCAGAATCTCTAGCCATGCGATGTCCTTTTGGTTCTTTCCATCCTGGAGGATATCTAATTATCTGGAAGCATTTATCCACGGTATGACCATTAAAACCACAATGAGAACATTTTGGCTTCTTTTTGTCTTTGTTTTCTTTATTGTATGGAGCTTTATATGTTTGTTGGTGGAAGGAGTCTCCTCTGGCTAACATAGCCATTGGGTCAGCATGCATATTAGGGTTTGATGAACCATGCAGATCTCTTTGAGATTCCTCTTGAAGTAGGAGAGAGTAAACCTTGGCCAAAGATGGTAAAGGAGACACAAGGAGTAATTGACTACGTATTGGAGCATAAGATTCATGCAGACCAATGAGGAATTTGATCACATAGTCAGAATGTTGTAAATTGACCATTAAACCAGATATATTGCAAGTGCACAGACCACAAGAACATTTTGCAACAGGTCTGAAATTCACATACTCATCCTTAGGGATGGCAACGGGCCGGGTACTAGAGGACCCGGACCCGCCCCGTCCCACTATCGGGTCGGGGTCGGGTCGCCCGTCGCGGGTCCGCGGGTCGGGTCGGACCCGGTGCAGTTATTTTTTTATTTTTATTAAATTTGAGATTATTTTATATATAATATTACATATATTACTATAAAAATTAAATATAAAATAAAATTTTAATTAAAAATAATAATATATGTAAGAAATATAATAATTATACATTTATAAGATTAATTATAAGTTTTTTTTATCTTTTATTTTGCTTATTAATAAATATTATTAAAAAAATACCATTATAAATATACACATATTAAATATAATATTAAATGTAAAAGAATTTTATTAATCATATGAAATAAATACTTAAAACATATATAAAATATATTTAAAAATAAAAAAATATTTGGCGTGGCGGGTCGAGCCGGGTACCCGCGGGGCGGAGATGGTACCCGGACCCGGACCCCGCCCGCCCCGCCCCGCCGCGGGTCACGGGGCGGGGCGAGATTGCCATCCCTACTCATCCCACATAGCTTTGAATTGATTATAATGGGCTGTGATTGAATTAGATCATTGGGAAATCGAACTAAGCGATCGTTCCAATTGAAAAACCCTAGGTCCATCACTAAGAACATATCTAATCTTAAGCTCATCCCAAACCTCTTTTGCAAAATTGAAATAAAGCAAGCTCTGTCTAATTTCTTTGGAAATTGAATTCAGAATCCAAGAGAGAACAAGATTATTGGCACGTTTCCAACAAGTAAATAGTAGAGACGGAGGATCAGACGGAATTGAGATTGAACCATCAATAAAACCTGATTTATTTTTGACGTTGAGCGCCATGAGAACAGATCAGCTCCAAGAAATGTAATTGTCGCCGTCAAATTGTTCATAAACAATCACCGCGCCTGGATTGTCGCTTGGGTGAAGATAGTATGACGATGTGTAGTCATCCGCCGGATTGCCAGAAAGACCGCTAGAGTTGCCGCCTGGCCATAGAAGCCAATTGAAGAACAAATAGTAGATTCCAGAAAAAAAAAATCAAAATCGAAAAGGATTATGGGTGATTTAACCTGAAACTGATACCATGTTGAAGATATGAAATTGCTAAATTATGAAAGACTGAAAGCTTGATTCTGATTTCTTGGAGAAGAAGAAGGTTTACAGAGTATGATATGATAATCAAATTGTTGTGTTTTTGTGCGTGTGTGCGTGTTTCTAACTAATTTTCACCTTCTAGTGTGCGTGTGTACAATACAGATTAATCTTGTATGTGTGTGTACATTAATTTGATATATATTTTAATTTGATATATATTTTATTTAAAACAAATAAGAACTGTGATTAATTTGATATATATTTTATTTAAAACGGATAAAAATTAAGAAAGTTATGGTTTGTTAAATATTTGAGTTTTATTTCAAATTTTGAATTTGCTTAGATATTGACGAATTTGTGATGCTTTTTCGTATACAGTCGTAGTGATTTCTTTCTTTATCCGTTGTGCTTTTTAAAGAGCAATGCAGCTTTCTTTATAAACGTTGATATATGTCTAAAATACTCTTTTTATTAATTAAATGCGGTATTTTACATAATTACCATGCTGACATGTCATGTTATCAACCATCAATATTATCCAATCTGATGGTCAAGATGAGTGCCTAGATTCACAAATAAAGACATGTTTTCATTTAAACCCAACCCCAGTATTTCACATAATTACTCTGCTAACATGTCATCTTCTCAACCATCAGGATTATCCAATCTGATGGTCAAAATGAGTGTCTAGGTTCACAAATAAGGACGAATTTTCATTTAAACTCAACCCTATATACATACATATATATATAGGATCTGTGTTGTATATTCACTACAAAAAAATCCGGCAATGCTGACGGCCAAATCCGTCAGGAATTCCGTCAGTATAGGGAATACTGACGGCCTTCCTGACGGATAATGGCCGTCAGCATTTTTGTGGTCATGGATTCCCAGTATCCCTGACGGGTTTTAACGTACCGCGTCAGAAATACTGACGGCCTGCTGACGGCCGATACCCGTCAGCAAATACTTCCCGTCAGTATTTCCCCTTTCTTTTTTTTTTTTTAATTTTATAAATGCTGACGGGTTGGGCCGTCCAGTATTGCTGGCGGATCAAGCCAGTCAGCATTCTTAAAATATTATAAAAAAAAAATTTAGGCGAGCCTAGCCCAGCCGCAGGAGGCCAAACCCACAACTCAACATGTGTTAATTTAATTCACCGACATGTGGCATGGGTGGGATTCGAAACCCCAGACCTCTTGCAAATAGAGGAATGG